>PVIJ01011108.1:0-16334 GCA_004024925.1 Scalopus aquaticus
CACATTCCCACCAGCAGTGTAGAAGAGTTCCTTTTTCTCCACATCCTTTCCAGCATTTGTTGTTGCCTGTATTTTTAATGTGTGCCATCCTCACAGGTGTGAGGTGGTATCTCATAGTGGTTTTGATTTGCATTTCCTTGATTATAAGTGATGTTGAGCATTTTTTCATGTGTCTGTTGGCCATTTGCTTTTCTTCTTTCTAGAAGTGCCTTTTGAGCTCTTCTGCCCATTTTTTGATTGGGTTATTGGCTTTGTTTTTGTTGAGTTGTGTGAGTTCCTTGTAAATTTTTGTTATCAGTCCTCTATCAGATGTATTGTGTGCAAAGATCTTTTCCCAGTTGGTAGGGTGTCTGTTAGTTTTGCTTAATGTCTCTTTTGCTGTACAGAAGCTTTTTATTTTGATATAATCCCATCTGTTTATATTGTCTTTCACTTATGATGAACATCTGTAGAAAGCAAGAAGACTCAGGAGCAGGTTGTCTATGGAGCTGCGCAGACCGGTTTAAAGGAAAGGCGTTCTGGAGCCCTCGGTGGCTTTTTAGGTTTTTAATTGGTCTCTTTTTAGCTCTGAGGCAACCAGATACAAGGCAGGCAACGGGTCCGGGAGTCCAGGAGGCTGGCAGGCCTCCTAGCCCCTGGCAAATCTTCACTCTCTCGGGCTCTCTGGCAGTGTCCCATGACCTCTCTGCTACACCCTGAACAGTCCGCTGCTCCATGCTCTGTCCTCCGCTGCTGCTGCTGCTTCTGTTGCTTATGTAGGGTGAGAACTGTCAGATTTTTCCGCAGTCCCCCCAGTGATGGACCTCTGCAGGCCTACATGCATGGCTGATGGCAGGCACCTGGAATGGGATGGGGTGTGGTACTGCATGAATGGGTACACCTGAGCCAGAGACTGGGCTTATAAGCAGAGGAAGCAGCAGCAGCAGTAGAGCAGTGAATAGAGGCAGCAGCAGAGAACAGAGCATGGAGCAGAGGACCATTTGGGGTGCAGCAGAGAGACCATGAGACTCCACCAGAGAGCCCAAAAAGAGTGAAGGTTTGCCGAGGACTAGGAGACCTCCTGGCCCCCCCAGCCCCCCTTGCCTGCCTTATACCTGGTTGCCTCCCTATAAGAGACCATTGAAAGTGTAAAAAGCCACTGAGGGCTCCGGAACTCCTCCTTTTGACCCATCTGCGCAGCTCTATGGAGACCCTCTGCTCACTGGTTTTTCCTGCCACGACACTTACAAGTCCATTCTCTGGCCCAGTGTGCCTACTCACTCAGGCCCACACTCTACTCCAGGCGCCCGTCATCAGGCATGCGTGTAGCCCTCGGAGATCTATCATTGAGGGAAGGGTGGAAAACCTGATAATTCATCATTTACCCTACAGATCTCTAGGCATGTAAAGATAGCTGAGCCCCAAAATGGGAAAAACAGGCAGGAAGATATTTGAATTCTAACTACTGAGGTGGGGAGAAGAGGGGATAGTTAACATTTTCCATTTTAGTTTCAGTTTCTCTTAAAACACCCAATAAAATGTTTCATTGCAGAAGCGCAGTGGTGATTTAGGCAGCACTCATTGACTCCACATTTTTGATACAACACAAAGAGGGAGGAGATGGGAAGATGAGAGGATCCCATTCACTGGGCAAGTTTTGTGCTAGAAATGGGCTCTTGACACCTGGGAAAGTGGGGGAGGTGGGAGCAGGTGTCAGAAATATCTTTCCTGGGGTGGGTGAAACTTAAATAGGTATTAAAGCTTCCCAGAGCCCATGCTGCCCTCTCTTTCTGGTTCATAGTTCACCCTGCATTCAGTTTAGGATGCAGGCATGGATTCCTCCCACCTTCCTGCCACCTGTCACTGGTGACTTGGTACTGCATTTTGCAGTCACCCTTCCTGTTCCTGTATGCCTCCTCCATATTCAGAACTCCCTGAGACTAGGGCCTCCTTTACCTGCTCTGCCTGCATCAGCTCTCTAGCCTTCAGTGCCAGAATATGTTGAATGGTTTCAGGGATGGAGCAGCCTGGGCTCTGTAGAAGATGATCCATAAGAAGTGGAGGGACCTCTGGGCAGAGGGGACATCTAGTACTGGCACTCTTGTTGTGCGTTTTTGCGTGATTGAATCCACACACATCGAATGAAGACTTCTCACACCTTTTTTCACTTGGGTTATAGTGGCTTAATTTAGAGCAGTGATTTTCAACTTTCTTTTTCCTGCTTCAGAATTTCTGAAGGATATAAATAAGCTCAGACAGGATTCTTGATTTTAGAATTAAATGGAAGGAATTAGGGTGGACTTGGGGGTCCCCTTCCACCAGGGCTGCATTCTGCCTTCCCAGAGGATGTTTGTCTGGAATCTTACTTACCAGTAATGGTCCTAGTTTCCATAAGGACTCATCTGAGTTTTCTGCTTCAAGGGAGCAAATTTCTTGCTGCACCCCGAACAGTCCTCTGCTCCATGCTCTGTTCTCTGCTGCTGCCTCTATTCACTACTCTACTGCTGCTGCTGCTTCTTCTGCTTAAAAGCCCAGTCTCTGGCTCAGGTGTGCCCATTCTTAGTGGTCACTACTGGGGCGATAAGAGGGAGCAGGGATGGACAAACACTTGGTATCTTATGTGCTCACACCTCCCTCTGATCCGATACATCTCAAGTTGTTGTGACCATAGGACACTCATTCTTAGTCTAAGTGTTTGTCCCCTCATAAGCTATGAGTTTCCAAAAAGCCAAGGCTCTTGGATTGAAAATCTGTATCCCGGGGAATCACGGGGCTCTTCCTCACTTAGCACATGCCTGCTGTGGAGGCGTGCCAGGGCCACCACTGCCACACATCCGGTCCCTGTAGCAGTCCTGTGGACATGATATCACACACCTCATTCCACATGAAACTGAGATGGCATATTCAGATGCCTGCATGAGCAGTCCATCAACAGTCATGCCACGTTTGAATCCAAGTCTCTGTGACCTGAAACGTATGCTCTGGCATCAAGTCATGCTGCTTTACATTAGAACAAAATGTGTTAGTGTAGTTGGCCTACTTAGTGACACTGACATGGGGAAGCAAGAAACGTGTGTTCCTGAGTTGTCTGGGCTGCTCTCGATAGCTATGCACTGGGGAAGCTCTGAGCAGTGTCAAAATTGAGTCTGACTTGGGAGACAAAGTATTTTGGTGGTATTAACCTGTAAGTAGAGTTTTTTCTCCACATTTGTCCTCTAATTAAAAGTCTTGCAACAAAAGACAAGAAGAAAATTAGAAGAAAGAGGTGAGTGTTAAAGCGCATTCACTGTGTTCAGATACATTGCCTTGTGCATCTGCACTTCCCTCGCCATCTCTCCTTTGCATTCTGTCCCTTACTTTTCAACTTTCTTTGTGAAATGTTTGAGTTTTCAGTTGTGCACATTTGTTTATTTTATTATTCATAATCCAAAATAGACTATCACTTGAAGGGCTTTTTTCCTTGGTGCTCTTTAGGTTTTCCTAATTCTGTGCTGCTAGTCTACTATTCAGTTAAAATCACGGTGATGTTAAGTGCAGTTAATATGTCATGACCATCGGTGCATGGTAATGGCTGTGTGCACTCGGTATGTCTATACTCTTTATTCATGTTAGACATCCTGTGACAGCTGACTGGAGCAATAATTTTAAAACAAAATACAGTGAAACTACAACACAGCACAGTTCTAATTTCCTGGACTACCATGAACATTGCTTAGATCAGTCTTAAGGGATTCTGAAATATAAATCTATTTCTGTATTACATTATAGAAGCAACTCTGGTATCTACAGCTAGGTCACAGTTTTGTGTCCTGTCTCCTTCCAACCCCAGCACTGAGTTTTCTTCTCTGTGCATAGAGCTGTCAATGAGCTTAGAGAACCTATAAGCTCAGTAGGGAAAAAAAAAAATCCAATAACTTCACTCTATTCATGTATCTCCAAAGAGCACCACAGATGTGTCAAATTGCTTCAGGGCTCCCACTGTTCATCTTCATGTTTCATGGGGACCTTGGCTTTGATAGTCGCTGACATCTCTGTGCATTTATTCCTTCTATCCAGTAAATCACACTTAGTGCTCAGGGCCAGAGAACCTCAATCAAGTGTACTTTGTTAGGATTTTTTTAAATTTTGCTCAAAGATTCTCTTCTGTCATCTCTTTTTTAAACCAAAACTCCATCTCACATATAAAAATGAAGAGAGCACCAGATAGTGACCAAAAGTCATTTATATTTAGGCCACATGTCAAATGTAAGAAGTTCCCAAGCAGTATTATTTATTTTTAAGTTTCTTTGTATTTTTTAAACACCTGTTTAAAACATGCAAATAGAACTCTTTTTGCAATGATTTCTATTAAAACAAGGTTCTGGCTTGAAACAACCACATTCACCATGTGGTTAGTCTGAATATTTAAATGTTTTCCCACAGTCCTCTACAGGATAAAAATTCAAAAGGCTGGTTCACAAAATGCTGATTTTTGAAGAATTTTGCACTTAGTCATGCATAGGTACATGGCGCCCTACATGTTTAGTGTCTCCAAGAAAGTGGCTGCGTTGAGACATGCCCTCCTTTATTCTCAGCACCCTGAATTCCCAGTTTCACATGGGGCAGGCATGTTTTTGCTGGGCTTGTTTGGGCAGTGTGGGATCTCAAGTGTTCACTGACCTGGTTCTTGCCATGTTTTATCCAGTGACCCTGCCCCTGGACGCTGGAGGTGTCTGCGGCACAGATGGGGTTCCACCAGTGTTGTTAGAGGCCGAGGAAACTGTGTCTGTTGGCAGCTGTTTCACCTCAGAAGACACAACAGAGGACTCAGGGGTGATGAGTTCCCCCTCAGACATCATCTCACTAGATTCTCAGCATGACACCATGAAATCCAAAGATAAGTGGGCCACAGACCAGGAAGACTGCAGTGACCAGGACTTGGCTGCAACTCCAGAACTCGATCCCCAGAAGAGCCCTTCATGGGAGAGGAATGGCTCTAGGAACTGGAATCCAAGGTGAGCTGGGACAGCTGGGAAGGAGGAAGGTCTTTCGTCATGGTCATTCAAACAGTCATTAAGAGTCTACTATGACCCAGTGTACACAGAAGTCACACCCTCCACTTTGGGGGGTATTCTTCACAATTCTGTTTTGACACTTTCTAGATATGCAGATATTTATAAATAGCACATTACATATTATCTAGTTGGTTTTTAAGTGTTATATAAATGGTCCCACACTCTTAGTATGCCTTTTCATATTTTCAAGGTTGATCCATGATGATATGTTTTGTTAGTGTATTTATTTGTCCTTTGTCTAATTAATAAACCCTTAAGACTATTCTGTTTTTCACCACTGGAGACAGTGAACACATTGTGCATATGTCTCTATTTACACATTAGGGTTTAATAGAAGAGAAATTATTAGACCTTCATTAAAAACTTACCTTAACTCCATGAACGTTGACAAATTGGCCTCCAAAGTTTAAACACCCCGCCTCAGTCTATAATGACCTGCTGCTCCCCATGGACACTAACATTTGGAATTAGTAGACATCTGAGTTTGCAGTCATATAGGTGTCAAATGGCATTTCATGTGGCTTTAATTTACAATTCCCTGATTAGTAAGAATGAACTTCTTGTCATGATGTGTGTTAGCAATTGGTTTTCCTCTTCTGAAGCCTAAAATGCCTTTTCGTAGCCTTTGTCCATTTAAAAACAATAGGATGTTACCGTTTTTAAATAATTTCTCTTTTGTCTGTTATTTGCACATGGAGAGTCTCTAAATCTGGAGCTGGAGCTGAATTTAACTTTATTTTCTCATATGAAAATTGCTTTTTAATTTTAATGTGTTGAATTAATCATTTCCTTCCAAATGTATATTGTGCTTGCATATTTAAGAGACCTTTCTCTACCTAAAGGACTAAAGCTGTCTTTCTTGTGAAGGCTTAATGTGGTTTATTCTGTTTAAGTTTCTCATCCACTTGGACTTTATTCATGGGTGTGATGTGAAGAAGGAATCCATTTTTTCCTAGTTAACGCTAGTTCCGCATTGGTCCTATACAGAGTTGCTGTGTGTGCATCAGTTGCTTTCCCCTCCCTTTTCCTTGGTACCGGCTTGTCTGTCACTGCACCAGCACCACAATGTCATCATTTCTTCATCTTATATAGGAAAGCAGGTTCATTCTCTGCAGCCCATCAACTTTTTTCACTTTTTAGATAAATTTAAAAACCAATCACACAAACAATGGTATAGAAAAAAAGTAGAACAATAAAGAATAACAATATATGAGGCCCCTACCTAAATGAGTGAATGCTTTTTGTATTTTTCATGTATTTCTCTAACTGCCCATTTGCACACTAAATCTTTGTTACTGTAATTGTGGTATCAGTAATACTTTACTTTGATTTACCTTCACCTAGTGGTTTATCACAAGCATTTTCCCATGTTGTTATATATACTTTCTAATGATTTTAAAGTGAAGGAATAGAAAGAAAATTAGAAGGTGACAATTAGTTCATTCCTATTGCATTCCACACAAGATGCATTTTGCTGAGGTTGGTCTGTGCTGTTTGAATCATACAAGCAGAGAAAAGTTACGGCATTTTTTTTCATAGTCCATTTAACATAAAGAAAAAGGTCTCCTGTGATAATCTCCTACTCTGTTCTGTTATTTTACATGGGCATTGTGTACATGGAGTGTTACATCTGAAAATAATTAGACAAATGAAGGGACTCCGCCCACAACATGGCAGAATAAAGAATCTGGAATCAACCTCTCCCTTTAAAGCAACTAGAAAAAAACACTGATGTGTGCTCCTAGAAAAATCCAGACGCTTCCAACCAGCTATACAGCTCCAGGGATCTTAAGAACTAAGATTGGTGGCCTCTGAGGGGAAAGAATAGGAGGAGGCATGAGGGAGCGTATCATGGCTAGGAGTCTGCCTCCCAGGCCACACCAAGGGAAACCCAGGACATTGTGAAATTCCTTAGAGGAATCTACCCAAAGGACACAAAAACATTAATTCAGAAAGATACCTGCACCCTGTGTTTATGGCAGCACTATTTACAATAGGTGAAACTTGGAAACAACACAAATGCCCAAAAGTAGATGACTGGAAAAAGAAGATGTGGTACATATACACAATAGAATACTCTTCAGCAATCAAAAAATATATATTAACTCATGCCATTCACAGCAACATGGATGGAGCTAGAAGGATCATGCTCAGTGAAATAAGCCAGAAGGAAAAAGAAAAATATTGAATGGTTTCACTTATAGGAGGAATATAAGGGACCCAAATAAGGGATCAGGAGGAACAAATAACAATAACAAAATAACAACAAAAAACTAAAAAGCAACCATAAATAAGAGATATTCTGCAAGAGAGGGGGAAGAAAAAGGGATCAAAATAGGGGGAGAGAAGAGCACAAGAGATTATGGTGATGGTTCACAGGTGAATTGGTGGTGGGAATTTCATGGGGAATACACAATAATGTAAAAGCTAGAAATAAATAAATAAATAAAATATAAAAAATAATTCCTTAGAGGAATGAGAATGGACCTGGGCCCAACCCAGGGCAGTGGGAGCTTCACAGACTCTGACCCGGGAAATTGGGAGCTCTGCAAATGGGGCAACGTGGCCACTGAAAGCTCTCTCCTCCCTACTACTCCCCAGGAGAAAAGCCAGGTCTGAACTCCATAAAAAAAACCTATACCACAAAGAAGGATTTTAGAGTGAACTCACAAATCCTCTGGGAATGCAAACTAACAGTATATATACTTTCCAGGCTTGCTGTAGTGACAGCTGAGAACAAGGGTGGAGCAGTGACAGCCATTGTGGGTGTGATAGTGTTAAATAGGCACATGTGCCCACCACACACATAGCGCTGCCTCTGAGCCAAGTGCAAATTATTCCCAGAGCGTGAGCATAGAGATCCAGATATTGCCCTTCCCCCAGGAGGCCCAGGCTTCATAGATCATGATCCCGGAATAGAGGAGCAACAGAGAGGTAGGGAGAGGAGTGAAGACAAATTTACCACAGAATATGGATTACTGTGAACAAAACAAGAGGTGAAGGTGACCAATGTCACTCCTCAAACCAAGACTGAGTATTATAGACCCCCCCCCTTCTTCCTCCACCACACCGAGGTAAACTAAGAAGAGGGAAAACAAAGATAAACCCCCATGGCCCCAACTATATGCACACACATAAATAACAATAACTAAGGCAATATACATGCCTAGGAAGCAAGAAATATCCCACACAAGATGAAAAATCAAATGAGAGGGACAGAAGCCCTGTGACAATTATAAAGGAGACCAGAATAGAGAAACTATGTGACATTGACTTCAAAACAACAACATTAAAAATGTTAAATGAGATAATGGAAGGCCAATCAAAGGCAGCCGGGCAGATGCAAGTTCTCAGAAAGGAGATCCAGGAACAAAGAGTGCTTACTAAAGAGACTGAATATATAAAAAGATCACGAAAAGTGATTCTGAATGAAATGCAGACAAGCTTAGTGCTTTAAATAGAATTAAAATGGCAGAAGAAATAATTTCAGCTGTAGAAGACTCAACCAAATAACATTTAGAAGAGTGTGCCACCACAAAGGAAAAATGAGGAAATGCTACAAGAAATGTCAGTTCAACTAGAAGAGGAAAGCTAAGAATGATCAGACACACAGAAGGGGAAGAAAAATAATTAAGACTGGAAAACCTATTAAAAAATTAATAAATGAGAACTTCCTGACCTACAGGATGAACCACACATGGAAGCCCAGCAAGCAGAGAGTACCTGAATTCTTCAATACAAAAAGATCTATACCCAGACACATTATTGTCAAATTATCTAAAAGGAAGCAAGAGAAAAGAAGAATAATGTTTAAGGGCTCCCAAATTAGGATTTCCCCAGATTTCAATCCAGACACTCTGAATGGAGGAAAAGACAAGAATTCTCTATCCTACAATATTATCAATTAATTATGAAGGAGAAATAAAGGTTTTCTCAAACAAACAGAAGTTAATGGAGTTTGTCGCCATGAGACCCCTTCCTCAAGTAATATTAGAAGTAGGCTTTTCACAAGAAAAGCTGGAAAACAAACTCCTTAACAAAATGACCAGAGTAGTATGCCATCAGTCCAAAAGCAAGAATACTATGAGTTAATGCCAAATACTAAAGGGAAGGAAGAAATAGGTAGAACTAATGTCACAGAGCAGACACCAGCTCATAAAGGACCTAAAACAAGAAATTCAAGTGAAAGTAATTAAACATGTTTAACTCTGTGCCCCTAGTTATGCTCATTTACCTTGCTGGTATTCACCCCTTATGTAAAATCTTGCAGAATTCTAGACAAATATGAGCTAATGTTTGTAACCATAGTCGGGATACTCATGGAGTCCTTGGAACCTAATTATTTATCTAAATGGGGAATAGGACATGTTTCTCTACCTTCTTTGGGGTGCCACTGAATTTGAGCATAGCTTGGTGTGGAAGGAAGAATTCTGGAACCTGGCAGACCCACAGTGGAATCCCACTACCAGTTAGTTGCTTAACCTTGCAAGAGTCTACCTAAATTTGCTGAGCCTTGTATTTCACTCATGCATTCACAGATATTCCCTCTTACCTGGCAGACATGTGGCAAGTCTGAATGCCTGCTGTGCATGGCAAAGCATGTGTCCATAGCTGTTCAGTAGGATCTATTTTCAAAGTTACTACTGTTCATTTAGGAAATAGAATGCTGTAAGTTTTTGTTGCAGGTCATTTCTCTCTTCTTCTCTGGGCTTCTGTTGGCTCAGCAGTCAAACAAGGATCAAGAAGATTTCTGAGCCCCTCATTCTCCCATAGTTGTGATTGACTCTCTACCCATGACATTTAAGGAAATGACCATAGTTTGTTTTACAGGCATTCTCTCCACTCACAGATGTCCTAAGAGACTTTAGCATGGTGTCACATATTAATTCCCGCATGTGATTTTAGCACATTTCAGGATTACTTGGAAGTAGTGCCTATTATGTGGAGCAGGGGCTGTGAATCCAAAGGCCACATAGAGTAGTGCAAGGCACAAATTGGTCCTCTAAAGAGAATAGTCCTGCCCTCTTGCCAACTGTTGCCCTGAGGGATTACAGAGCCAATGTGCCTGATTTTTTCAAAAGAAGTCAGAAATCTAGATTTTGATGTAAGTTCTTCCAAAATGTAAATGTTGACAATCGATTAAAACATCCGGGGCCAAAATAAACACATCTGCTGGCTGTGTGTGGCCTTTTCCCAGTGTGTTACACTGAGTTAACGTGCCTGGTTCTTCCTCCCCTGCTGCTTGTCTTCCAACTTGGGGGTGTAGTTGTGTTACTCAGGGATTTCATGTGCTACAGCTCTTGAAAAACTTGTCTTTACAAATATATTTGGGAAGTAGTTATATCCACCTGTTAATGAAATATTAAAGTCTCTTACAAGTTCTGCAATGAAGAAACCTGCCTGATTTCCTGCTCTGTACTGCCTCTTAATATTGTTTTGAATGGGTGTTCTATGAGAACCTATATGGGAAATTCTTCTGTGTTATCACCCTCCCAGGCTGTCCACTTAATTCAATGAAGAATATGCACTGCACTTGTATAGAGAGCACGAGCACACACCTCTCTTGAGCAATCCAATCCCAGTGACAGACTCCATGTCCCCATCCTGGCACATGGTAACAAGTGTCTTGGCAGTGAAGGCTGGAGGGACAGCATGGGATCAGGTCAAGCTTCAGGGGCTGAGCAGTTCTGGGCCAGACATTGAGTCTGCAAAACTCACGTGTACCATAATGAGGCATGTAGATTTCAGGATTCAGACTAGCACTGGTCAAGTTCAATGGAAGAAGATACATCCTCAGGGGTTGGCAGGCCAGAATCAAGCTAGAATTGGGTGGGAACAGAACCCAGCACTATTCACAGAGGTTTGCACAGAACCTCAGCTTGATCTTAGCTACCTGGACAGAAGACCAATATCAGGAGATTGCACTGGAGCACCCTTGTTCAGAGAAAAGCAACACTATTCTGTAGAAACAGTAATGAAGGCCGAGGTTCCTGACATCTGCTACTCCCAAGGAGAACAGGAAGGGCAACAAAGTTCTACACTGTGCACTCCTCAATATGTGGTGCCTGTCTTCATATCTCTGAAACATGTACCAGGACCACCTCTACAAAGGAGGGGCCGTTTAAAGGGGACACCATCACTGCACCAACTGCTGGTTCCCTCCTGCATTTCCCCTGCATGATTCTGATATCTACTTTCTGCAACTGCTCCTACCAGAATTGTTACCGGAACCCAGCCACCTCAGCTGTGGGAGCTGGCAGTAGCAGTGGTGGTCTTTCACCCTGCTGCTCCATCCACCACAAGTCTGTTGTGGCAGTTGCTCCTCAGAGCCCATTTATGTAACAGCATACTTCCTTGGTCATAGAATGGACCAGTCAGGTGTGAACTATGAGCTGAATGGTCCAGTCAGCCACAGGATTGAAAAATGGTCCAGTCAGACTTGGTGGGCACCCTGAACATGGATAAAGCCAGGGTCAGAGCTCAGAGCTGAGAGAGAGAGAGAGAGAGAATGCCAGCTCCCGAACAGGAGAGATGATGTCATCCCCCCTAACAGATGACTCCAGCCCTAGAAGAACAGAGATGGTTCCAGCCTCTTAAGAGGAGAGACTACTCCAGCCTGTGAAGAAAGAAAGAAGACAGTTCCAGCCTCCAAAGGAAAAAGAAAGAAGGGGAAGACTTGTTCCTAGCCTCCAAAGAAAGACTGCATCCAGTAGTCGACCTCCAAAGAGGGAAGAAAAGCCAAAGACCTCTGTCAGAGACTGGGCCTCTGGTCTCTGGTCTCTCTGGTCAGAGACCAGAGGCCCAGTCTCTGACATTACCCTGAAAAGAGAACCAACAGCCCTGGGCCTGGTGACTCAAAGAGCTGTTTGTTGGTGGTGTAGCCCAACTAACTCACAAATAGCTGTTAACACTGGGTATCTCTGACACCACCTCTGAGGGACCAGTAGTAACTATCACTACTGACCAGTGCTGTCCAGCACTCCTGGTGACTAGTGGTAACCATCACTGACACTCTCTGGGTGAGATAGCCGGCCGCTTGTGCATACAGTAAGCTCTTTGTTTCCTTTGTTTGTAAACTAAACCCCATGGTGGTTGCTCCCGGAGCCTGAGGTCTCTTGCGATAGTGTGTGGGTGAGAACCTGTGGACAGTGACCCCCTGTCTTGTTATCAGGCACTGTCCTTTAGCTATAGCCCATAGGTCCCTATTGTGTAGGTATTGTATTGTTACAGACCTTGGTTTTGGTTTTTGGCCTTTTGGGGCTCTTTGGTGCCTCTTTTGTCTCAGAGCCCAGACAGGTGGGTGGCCATTCCATCCTTCAGTCTGTTTCAGAATAACCATTACTGGCCTCTGTGTCCCCTTAGGCAATTGATTTGACCTCTCATTTCAGTTTCCTTGTTAGTATAACTAAGATACACCTTTTTCCCCCTAAATAGTACGTGACATTGCCAGCCTTCAAGAAATGATAGCTGGTGTTATTATCATTGTTGATGTTATTATTTATAACTGCCTGAGGAAGGATATAAATTTATTGGGGGAGCCTATAACCTTATATAATCCTTATAACCTGCTCATCTTATGTCTCTTTAAACAATAACATCTTTGTTTGAAAAGAAAAGAACATTTCTTTGAAAAGAAAACTGTTTACATATAACACTGGTCAACAAATTTTTACAAAAGTCATGTTACTGAAATAAAATTAGTCATTTCCTATCAGTTTGTATGTGCTGAACATGAATATGAAAGTCAAATTCCAATTTTGGCTCTAGTTTTTTTTTGTAATCTGCAATAAATGGATGTTGACATCACAAAATACATGCCAATAGTAATAGTTCTACAGTTAATAACCTGTAAAATATCAAGTCATAGACTACTTCTTAGATTTCTTCTCTTGTCTCTTGTATAGCTGTTCAGGAGCATCTCTGGGGAGTGTCCAGCAGTAGTCAGGCAGCATTGTAGTGAACCATTTTCCCTGGTATCTTTGTTCCATTGATGCGATATCTTGATGAAAACGTTTGCCATGTTCATCACTAACCATACCACAGTTTTCAGGGAAGAAATCCAGATGGGAATGAAGGAAGTGGATCTTTAGGGATTTATTGCAGCCAAGTTTCTGATACTGCATCAGCATGTCTTCTACTAGTTCCTTGTAGTTTTCTGCCCTAACATTCTCAAGAAAGTTTGTAGACACTAGGTGAAAAGCATTCCATGCTTGTTTCGCATCACCCTGCAGCAGGTTGTTGAGCTGGTCATCTTTGAAGAGCTCTTGAATCTGAGAATCCACAAAAACTCCCTCTTTAATCTTTGCTTCGCTGAGTCGAGGAATTGGATGCATATATTGGAAAGCTGGCAAGGTCTGGTCCATGGCTTTCACGAAATTCGTCAAACCTAGTTTTTTTTGTTTGTTTTTTTTAAAGATTGATTTATTTATGCATACAAGCTGGGGTATAGTCCAGAGGTGTGGGGTGGTGAGAGGGTTCACCAGAGACAGAGTGGGGAGCAGAACAGGCAGATAGATGGAAATACACTACTGAGGGGAGCAGCGGGCAAGGTAGGAGAGGTCTGCCGCGCCATGTGGGAATCTCCCTGGCCGGGCGTCGAACTCTCATCACCGCTGCCGACAGCTCCACAGCGCAGCACTTAACCGCTGTGCCACCGGGGAGGCCCCAATCATCAAACCTAGTTTGATGTGAAGGGGTGGTAGCAGGATTTTGTGAGCCTTGGCCAGAGCTGGTTGCTGGATAGTCTTCTCTCCAACTGCTACATTTTTCTGCAAGTCCATTCCTTCCGCAAGTAGTACAATTCACTTACTCGGCTGTCCCACTCACATAAGAAACACATGTATTTTGTATATCCCTGCTGCAGTCCCATTAAAAGGGCAACTAGCTTCAAATCACCACAGACGTGCCAGCTGTGCTACTTATACTCAATGGAATTCAGTAGCTGCTTTCAGTTATCGAATGTCTCTTTCATATGGACAGCATGCACTATGAAACAGATGGAAGACGGTTTCCATTGTGCAAAAGCACAGCCTGAAGACTCAGTTTTGAAGAGTTTAGAAATAACCTCCATTCTTGTAGGTCATGAGTGATTTCTAAGGCATTCATGAGGCCCTCAATATCGGAACAGAATACCAGAGTACTTTCCTTTCTGAAGAAAGGCTCCAACTGCTGGTGGTGCTTTCCATACAAAGGAACTGTGACATCTTCTTCTAGAAGATTCCATTGTTGGAGTCTTGATCCTTGCAATTCTGCCTTGTTCTTGGATAAGTCCAAATCACAAACAAGGTCATTTAGTTCTTCCTGTGTTAGTCTGTGTGGGGTTGATGATGCACCACAGTGAAAATCTGGATCACTGCATGCTTATGGAACAGGAGAACAGTTTGGCTCCCCCTTGTCCTCATCAGATGAATCAAGAGAATATTGTGCTGGAGGTTCTGGAATAGGAAGTCCCTCACCATGTGGAACTGGTCTCAATGCAGACGGAATGTTTGAGAGACTGTTCTCAACTTCTTTTGCTTCGTTATTCCGACGGAAAGAGGAGGAACCAAGCAGAAGTAACAGTCTTTTATGTGGTTGCTTGGCTCTCTCCAAGTTAAAAGGTCTTTGCCATTTAACCACTGTGAAAGCTGTGTTGGACATGTAGCACAGCATATATGCGGGGACCAAGGCTTGTCTTGGTCACCAACCTTGCATCCCAAGTAAAGATGATAAGCATTCTTCACTTGAGAAGTGATAATTTTCTTCTGGCTGGCAAATGTCAGTTCCCCACAAATAGAACAGAAATTGTCTTTGCTAGTAACGCACTTTCGAGGCATTACTGCTCTGTATTGTGCTTAAATGGATAAAATATTAACAGTTCTATGGAACAGTAGCTTAAACTGTCTCGCACAAAATCTGAAATCTTTTCAGTGCTCAACCTTTCCAACAGGGCTTTCTATAGTGCACTGCTGACGTCACCTTACTTCAGCAGCCGCCTGGCAGTAGTATTGCATTGCATCAGAAAATGATGCAGTCAACTCTGGATGAGGTGTGCATGATGGTATTATGCAATGTGATGCAATATTACATCATTCTAGGCTGATTTAGGATGTTGTTGCAGTCCTACTGGATAAATGTACATGGTGATACATGTCAAATGAATTATATGAAATATCTTCAAAACGAGAGCTAATAAAAAAATTTTCAGGGTTATATTCATGTTTGGCACACCAAGATACTACAGATTAAGGCCTTTTAAAGTCAGTAACAATCTCAATATTGACCAGTGTAAATGGTGTTAGAAAAATTGGACTGCAACATGCAAAAGGATGAAATTAGATCACTGTCTTGCACCACACAAAAATAATTTCAAAATGGATAAAAGACTTGAAGATCTGAAACCATAAAATAAATAAAAGAATACATAGGCAAACACTTCATGACATAAACTTCAGAGATATCCTTGTAGATTCATTCCCAGCAGCAAGGAAAACAAAAGATATAAACAAATTTGACTACATAAAATAAAAGAATTTTTTAACTAATTAGATCTGGAACAATAATTTGGGTTAAATATTCAGCTAACTATGCAAGCTGGAGCTTAATAAAATTGAAATAAAAGTGCTTATGTAGAATTAATCTCACCTATTTTCTACCTCTTTCAATAGAACTGCTAGAAAATTTGAAATTACACATGAGACGCTTTTTTACTTCCTTCTGAACACTGTTGTTCTAGAACTTGAAGCTTTGTAAATATCGAGACATTTGATAGTGGAATGGGGACTGTCATCTGTCATCAACTGTAAATTTTCCAGACTTCTTGCCTTTATGTTACCAAGTAATAGTTCTGAAATCACTTGGGATTGTTTGCTTGTCATCACCAAGTTGAATTGCTACCTGAAAGAAACATCTTTCATTCCCCAGACTTTTCTAATAATTCTGTCATCAGATGAATTATTTTTAAAAATCTCTTCAAGCCACATTAAAAAGTAAAATGACTAATGTGCCAGAATGGGTTAGAATCAGCCCAGTCTCTTTCTCTTTCATATAAAAGGAAAACCAAAAAAAAAAAAAAAAAAAAGCAAGCACTTATCTTTTCAAGCACGGAAACAATTGCTCCTGGTTTTGCCTGACACTGGCACCAAGTATGGGGCCATCAGATAGGTACCCACTGGGCTGAGTGGCAAGCACAGCCTCCTGTGGCCCCTAGTGGCCCAGGAGCAGATCAGAGACGGCAGAGACCAAAATGTCCTCATTTTCTCTGCAAAGTGAACCACATGAGAAAAGGCTGCTATCAGTGTTTATTTAGCATGTGCAGCTGGG
>PVIJ01011108.1:16434-56494 GCA_004024925.1 Scalopus aquaticus
CTGCCCATTTTTTGACTGGGTTATTGGCTTTGTTTTTGTTGAGTTGTGTGAGTTCCTTGTAAATTTTTGTTATCAGTCCTTTATCAGATGTATTGTGTGCAAAGATCTTTTCCCAGTTGGTAGGGTGTCTGTTAGTTTTGGTTAATGTCTCTTTTGCTGTACAGAAGCTTTTTATTTTGATATAATCCCATCTGTTTATCTTGTCTTTCATTTCCTTTGCTTTGAGGGATGTGTCTTTCAAGATATTGCTGAGATGTATGTCGTGTAGAGTTTTGCCTATATTCTATACTTTTTATGTTTCAGGTCTTACATCCAGGTCTTTTATCCATTTTGAGTTGACTTTTGTGCAGGGTGTGAAGTAGTAGTCTAGCTTCATTTTTTTGCATGTGGCTGTCCAGTTTTCCCAGCACCATTTATTGAATAGACTGTCCTTGTTCCACTGCATTTTCTTTGCTCCTTTGTCAAAGATTAGTTGTTCATAGATATGTGTTTTTAATTCTGGGTATTCTATTCGGTTCCATTGGTCTTTCTGTCTGTTTTTGTTCCACTACCATGCTGTTTTAATTACTATGGCTTTGTAATATAGTTTGAAATCAGGGAGTGAAATTCCTCCATTTTCTTTCCTTTCAGTTAGGAGGGCTTTAGCTATGAGAGGTTTTTTGTGGTTCCATATGAATTTCATCAGTAGTCGATCTATTTCTTTGAAAAATGTCATTGAGATTTTTATTGGAATAGCATTGAATCTGTAAATTGCTTTTGGTAGGATTGCCATTTTGATAATGTTAATCCTTCCAATCCATGAGCAGGGGATGCCTTTCCATCTTCTTGTGTCTTTTTCTATTTCTTTCAACAGAGTTTTGTAGTTTTCTTTGTATAAGTTCTTCATGTCTTTTGTTAGATTTATTCCCAGATATTTGAATTTTTTGGTTTCGATTTTGAAGGGGATGGATTTCTTAATTTCTTCTTCTTCAGAGTTGGTGTTTGCATATAGGAAGGCTACTGATTTTTGTGCATTGATTTTGTATCCTGCTACTGTACTGAACTGGTCTATTATTTTGAGTAGTTTTTCTATGGCGTTTTTAGGGCTTTGTATATCTATTATCATATCATTTGCAAATAGAGACATTTTAATTTCTTCTTTTCCTATTTGGATCCCTTGAATGTCTTTCTCTTGTCTAATTGCTCTGGCTAGGACTTCCAGAATTATATTGAAAAGTAATGGTGAGAGTGGACATCCTTGCCTTGTTCCTGATCTTAGGGGAAAGACCTTCAGCTTCTCACCATTGAGGATAATATTGGCCTTGGGTTTGTCATATGAACTGGTCCAACCACTATGGAAAGCTGTATGGCGATTCCTCAAACTGCTAAACATGGAGCTTCCATACCACCCAACAATACCACTTTTGGGAATTTACCCAAAAGACACAAAAACACTAATCCGAAAGGATACATGCACCTGTATGTTCATTGCGGCGCTGTTCACAATAGCAAAGGTATGGAAACAACCCAGATGTCCGAAAATAGATGATTGGATCAAGAAGATGTGGTACATATACACAATGAAATACTATTCAGCATTCAAAGAAGATAAACACATGCAATTTGCAGCGACACGGATGGAATTAGAGGGGATCATACTCAGTGAAATAAGCCAGAAAGAAAGAGAAAAATATTGAATGGTTTCACTTATAACAGGACTATAAGGAAACCAAATAGGAGAGAGAGACAATCAGCGGGCGGGGGGCGGGGGAGGAAAAGGGCACAAAAATGGAATAGAAAAGAACACAAGGGACCATGGAGATGGATCATGGGTGAATTGGTGGTGGGCTACCGAAGGGGAATACAAAATGTAAAAGATATAAATAACAATAAAAATATGTATTTATACAAAAAAAAGTATCTGCACTGTGGCACTGTGTTTGAGCTTAATTTTCTAAGTTTGAAGTCAGAATACACTGTCATTAAGAGCGTTATCTAAAATTGGGGTGTATTTTGGGGAGGGCAGATTTTGATAACCTAGAGAGAAACGCCTGTGCATGCTTACTCTAAGCTCAAAAGAGTATGTTGCTTCCTCCCAATATCTTCTCTGCAGGATGCGCTCTAGAGCTCTTAGCTAAGTGTAAGATACTGCCCTCCTATCCTAGCTGGGCCTACTCCTTCAATCAAAGTGGATTTTACGGGGAGAGAGAAATATCAGTAGTTAATCATCCATTAGCAGCCATTTGGGAGATGTAGATGAGGGTGGATGAATAAGAAAAAGAAAATATCAATCTCTCCCTCCTGAAATTTTAATTGGAAAGCAAAATACCTACTTTGCCATTGATTTGGACTTTCACCAGATACTCCATTCTCCCAGAACCCTAGGACCCAGAGCAACAAGAGAGTATTCTACTTCAGAAAGATGGTTTGAGGCCCCAACTCTCCCCTTTCAGAGATACAGGTGGCTTGGATGCCTCAAGAGAAATCCCAGCCAAGGACCCGAGCTGCCATGGGCTGGTCCGCTCTCCCTCCAAGCCTGGTGGCTCCTATTACTTGTTTACCCTGGGCCAGCAGGACCCTGAAGAACCAGACCCACATTTGTAGCATCAGGAAGCAAGATTGGGTGAAAGGTAGAATGGGAATGTGTCCACAGAAGCTGAAGCTGAACTACAGCACCTAGAGCCAAGCTGTGAGTTGTATATGAAGTAGTCCAAGGAAGGGGACTATACAATACAAAGGGACTGTCCTGTCCTATCCTGTCCTATCCTATACTGTGGGACTGTACAATATTTAGGAGGGAACAGAACTTAGTATAGGGCCTCAGAGTTAGCAAAAGGGCTTGGACTGCAGATTACCTGGCACAGCTCACATGGCTGAGACCCTGGGGTCTGATCTCTTCTTATTAGCAGGGGCCCAGGTCTGAACTAGGTGGAAGGAAGTCAGTGAAGGAACACCTCATTTGTGGTTGTCAGGCTACCTACTAGGATTGTTAGGCACTCACTAACAAAAATGTAAATCGAATATAAAAATTTCTTAGATGTACATTTTCATGTTGTTTCTTAGTTAAAAATCAGCAACAAATCCATGAGTGTCTCAGATTCATTGCATTCTCATCATCATGGAATGATTTTTTTTTTAAATCATAGCACCAGAGGAATTTTTACCATTTTCAGTTTTTAATTCTTATCAATACCATTCTATTCTCATAGAGCAAAGTCATTTTGTATACCTTGAAATAAAAATATATACTCTGAAAAAAATGTGTATATATGATTTTATTTGACTGGACTTTAAGCATCGTAAACCAAGAGCAAGAAAAGTATGCTGTTTTCCATTTCAAATGGAAATAGATATCACTGTCATTTTTTCCTAATATTTAAACACATTTATTTAAGCCACCTTAAATAAATTTCTATCTCACCCTTTTATCTCACCAATAAACATTCTATGAATGAGAAGCACAACTTTAGTAAAATGCATTCAGATAATTAAAGTCCAAGGCAAAAGCAACAGGACAGACAGACTTGCGCTTCTATGGTCCTTATTCAGTTGTCATACACAAACATCTCCAACCAATCCTTTTCATCTGATTTGTAAGGACATTATCTGAGACTAATTTTGAAGCTGCTCTCTGGCTCCCTGGGGGACATAGTGACCATGTAAGAAATTTATCAGAATACAAGCATTGCTGTGTAGATGAGTACTGTGCAAAGCATATTTAATACATCATTACACAGTCCTGATTAGCAATAATGGAAATTGAACTTCAGTTTTAACAATGAGTGAAAAAAAACTTCCAGCTTTCATTACAGATAGTTGCTACATGCCTGTCTCTCTTTTCTGCACAACAAGAAAACAGAATCTGAAAAAGACAGCTTTAAATTGCTTTGGCAGCAGTTCATTTATGAATGCTGTCGTCCCAGTGATGCAGATAAGGCAAAATCTGGCTCTCCTGATCAGACAGATTGACATCTTCCTTCCACACCCCAATACTCACTGCACCATTATCATTGGGATGGAGTGAAACAGATGGGGTGTGTGACGGATGTGGTATATTTGTATATGTGTGCGGAGTTTGTGAATTATGTGGTATGTGTGGTACATGTGAAGTATGTACATGCATGCGGAGTGTGCATGGGTGATGGGTTGTGTTTGTTTGTGGTGTATGTACATGGAGTGTGGAGTGTATGTAAAGTATGTAAAGTGTGGAGTGTTACACACTCCAGGTCCATGTTGGGCTCTGGGGCTGGGTGTGCCAGTCCTCACTTGTCTCTGGTGTAGCCACTGAAATTTGGAGCCCATGCAACTTTGAATGGGTCCTGAGTCTCTTAGTACCAAGTTTCCTGTCTGTGCAGAAGATAGAAACACTACCTGCCTTATAAGTTGCTTATGAGATTATAAAATAATCTGTGCAAAAGATCTCTGTTCTAGGACTGTCATGATGGGTATACCTAGCACAGAGGAACACTGTGCTGCTAACAGCTTCCTCCTAGGGCCAAGAGTGGGGACTGTTATTACTGTCACTGCTCTTACAATGTTTGTTACTGCCATCATTGTTGTACAACATGCACAAGGCCATATTCTACATATTCCACACATACTACACACATCAACACATTTTTGGTGTACACGCTCCACATACCACCCACAAATACCACATGCATGCACACACATACCCACACACTTTACATACACTCCACACTCCATGTGCATACACCACAAACAAACACAACCCATCACCCATGCACACTCCGCATGCATGTACATACTTCACATGTACCATACATACCACATAATGGTGCAGTGAGTATTGAACTCCATGAATTTGAAAATGAGTTGTACCTTCCCCAGATATTCCTAAGACTATTAAGTAACAAGAAAAATGAATGTTCTTCCTTTCTCTTTGATCTTTCCCAGAACTGAAAAAGCTGTTATAGCCTCGGATGATGATGAAGGCCTGTTTATTACTGTACAATTCCAGAAGGCCCTTGCAGAGCTTGATGAAGACCTGGAAGGTGAGAATTAGCCTCTCTGTACTGTGATATTAACTGTGGCGGTAGACTTGGAAAGTTGTTTTTACACCATATGTTGCATAACCACTTGAGGAAGAGGTCTGCAGAAGGAATTGCAGTTCTGGTTGGAGAAAGCCTAGATTTGTGGGCAAGCATACAAGTGCACAAAGCTCCCCTACTAGCTTTCATTGGGGTACCAGCTGTACTTTGGAGACTTATAGACAACTGCTGGAAACCTGTCCTGAACAATCCTGATTGTGCACTATAAAAAGTTTTATACACACTGGGCCTCCCTGGTGGCACAACATGTTGGGTCTCAGCACTGTGAGGCTATCCAGAACCACTGCAGCACGAGTTCATTGCCCGACCAGGAAGATTCCCACATGGTGCAGCAGACCTCTCTTGTCTCTCCCACTGCTCCCCTCAGCAGTGTACTTCAGTAGATCTGCCTGTTCTGCTCCCCACTCTGTCTCTGGTGAATCCTCTCACACCTCACGCCTCTGACCTACACCCCAGCTTGTATGCATAAATAAATAACTCTTTAAAAAAAATTCTTATGCATACATAAAGGGACAAAAGTCCTTCAGCACCAAAATGAGTTAAGGAAACATTGGGTGACACAGATGAACAGGTTTCTTCCATCCCTTCACTTGTTAATATTGAGTTTATCTCTCAACGGAACGAGCCCTTTTATGGTGGACATCTCATTGTGCTGTTGTTCTATGGACATTGGCTGTCACTTAATCAAAAATTAAGCAAGAAGGAGGAACCAGACCGTAGAACTGATGAAGGGTTTTGCCTGATTTGCTATTCAGTTTTCTGGCCTCAGAATATGTGTTGGCAGAGTTGAAAAACCCTAATCAGCCATTCTGTGTCCCTCAGCTCTATCTGCCTGACCTACTGCTTCATTTACTTCTGAAGTGTACCAGGTTTGGTTACATGTCTCTTAAGAAGTTAAAGTGAGGGTATATTATCCCATATGGTTTGTACTGCATCTGGTGAACAAGAGCAAGATAAGATCCAAGCCCCAATTCCCCTTCCTGTTTTATGCTCAATCAGTGTTTCCAGAAGACTTGGATTTAGATATCTATTTTTTTTTAGTGGAGGATGTTGGCAGAATGCTATAAATAAATAACTTGCTTGAGACATCATGGACCCACAATTTCTCTGTTCAGTAATAAGAGTGGAGACTCTGGCCCCAAGCACATGAAGATTACAAATTGAAATGCAACTTTAAAATGTATGTAAATAACTTAACACAAAATGACTTTCCCTTACACTCAGGGAAATCAAAGTCTGGGTGTGACTGCACTAAGTGGTTGGTGTAGGAGACATACAGGTGGTGCCAACCTGTGATCTGTGTTTGGATTTCTTTACAGAAATGGAAGAGTGTTATGAAACAGACACCGGTTCTCTAGCCAGCAACATAAATGGTGTGTCCACACTGGAGGCCATAATCCCCAAGAGTGATGTGGATACAATCCCAGTCACGTTCATAGGGGAAGTTTTAGATGACCCCATGGACTCAGGGGTGTTATCCAATAAAAACAACAATGCTGGTTGCTTTGACATGGGCAGTGCAACCAGGGGAGCCCCCAAGCCTTCATACCAGGCTGAGTACAACAAGCAACCTGAAAGAAAGAGGGCAGAAGTGCCTCCTCCTGCTCCATCCCATCACATGGGAAAGGAAATCAAGTTGTCCTTACCCAACACCCATAAAGATGTGAATCTGATTAAAATAGAGCCTGGAGTGACTTCTGCCTCCAAGAAGACTACAAAGGAGCAAATCCAGCAGCCAGGCTCTGCCCACAGAGGGAAGACACACACCATAGAGGCAGTAAGTTCACAACCAGTGAGGGAAAAAGATGATAATAAGAACAATGTCTCAGCACCACCATCTTGGCACCGGGATCAATACCCAGGGGGAAGTTATGGACTTAAATATGGCCTCACGACATATAAAATTGTTCCTTCAAAATCAGAGATGAAGTGCTATGACAGAGGAGTGTCCCTCTCAATGGGAGCCATCAAGATTGATGAGCTGGGGAACCTAGTGAGTCCCCACGCCAACAAGGGCAAGACTTTGACCCTGACATCACCTGCTCTGGAAGAAGAAACCCAATCCATTGGAAAAATCAAAGAATTCTGGAGGTCCAACTCTATGGAAAAAAATTGTCAACTCACAGAGTGCTCAGCTAAGAGGACCCCCACACTTACCCCCACCACGCCAGAAAAATCACAACAAAGCAGACTCGGAGCAGAGCCCACCTCCCCAGAACCCAAGGTGATGGTGTCCCAGCAGCAGCTGGCCCACCACGAAAATGGAAAACATCTAGAGGAGAGAAGCAGCCAATCACCCATGGCAGCCACTTGCCACATGAAAGTTCCAGCAGCTAACATCACAGAAGTCCCATTTCTCAAGCCCCAGAGAAGGACATCCAGTCAATACGTGGCCTCTGCCATTGCCAAGCGTATAGGGCCCCCTAAAGCCTCTGCCGAAGTGGTAAGGAAGTATGATAGTGCCAGAAAGACCTCTGCGGGCAGAGCACCAGAGCTAAAGAGGCAATCTGAAGCTGTGAAAGGTGGTGCGACCTCCAGCCCATCTCTACAGCTACATAAACACAGTGCAGAGTCACACTGTGGCCACTTCCCCAATACCAACAGGGAAGAATTGGCAGTAGGTGTCCTACCCAGAAAAGAAGTCTGCAGCTTTTACAGAAACTTGTCTACTCAAGACAGTCCTGCTGACACCCACAGAAGAGCCTATGTCCCATCAGTTAGATCTTCCCAGAAGAGTCATGTTTCTATGGGACAGAGCTGTGATTCCAGTGGGAAGCAAGGTACAAGTAACCACAAGGCAAGCTCAGCCTCTAACTTCAAGTACATGCTGGACAGCATAAACCCGCCTGCTCCTCACTCAGGAGATGATAAGACTCCTGACAAGGCTCAAGTGAATGGTACCAGGTGGATTCCCATCCACAGTGAGGCTCCTAATTCCCCAGCAGTGTCCAGCACAAATGGCCATGCTGGACGGGAGCCTCTTGAACAAGGGGACAGACAAGGCACAGCAAGTGAAAACAATGGCATCTTACCACCCAGCATGTTTGGGCCAAAGAAAAAATTCAGACCTGTTGTCCAGAGGCCAGCACCCAAAGACACATCCTTGCACAGTGCCCTAATGGAAGCTATCCATTCAGCAGGAGGGAAGGACAAACTTCGAAAGGTATACATAGCAAGCACCTGCCTTTAGGGTGTGGGCACTACTTGGTGCTCCAGACCTAGACTCTTATGAGAGATAGCATTGAAGGGTCAAAGGGCAAGGATTTACAGATTTGTTTTTAAGCAGGACTCTATCTTACTGTCTGGAGTATTTGAATGGAAACGTGGTTCTGGGCTTGTATATACTACCTTTAGGCTCCTGGCTGCCTGGAGAAAGATATCACCAATAAAGAGCCCATGTTTGGGCCCAGAGAAGTTGGGAGGCGGGTCTGAACTATCCACAGCTGGTCCTTGAGACATGGAGATGGTCAGTGAAGAATCAGGTCAGGACTCCTTCCCTATATCCCAGTCACACTTCAGTAACAACAGGAACAATTTCTAATCCTTTCTCTCTTATCTGGACACTTAGCACATTGCACTGTATCTCACTTAGTTGCAACACCAAAATTGAGAATTAGAAGAGTCCTCCATTTTTTAGATGAGGCACAGCCACCAAAAGTTCAAATGATAGACCCCCCAAAGTCACACTTCTAGCTGCTGGGGACCCAGGGTCTCATCCCCATCTGTGGGCTTAAAAGCACATATTGACTCCAAAAGGCAAGGATGAGTAACAGAAATGACTTGAAATTAAAAGGCCATTATCCAATGCTCATTCACATATATAACCTTTGATTTTATACAGTAAAGTCAACAGGACCTTAATTGACAAATCTGCCCTCTAACAGGGACAATAAAATTGATCCTGTAGACCCCTATTAGGTAGTTTTCTTTTGTACTGCCTGACAACCTTTGCCCATCTTCTGTGTGAAATGTGTTGACTCTGTTAATATTCTAGACAGCAGAACACACTGCAGGGAGAGGGTCAAAGGAACCATCCTACTCAGAGGCAGAGAGCGAGCGTTCAGCACTGCTGGCAGCAATCCGAGGACACAGGGGTGCCAGCAGCCTGCGTAAGGTAAGAGAGGGACTTCCCAAAGTGGGATGGCCTCACACCCCCGCTCCTAGCCCAACCTCCAATTCTTAAGTCAACAGGAAAACCTGCAAAGGAGTGGCCAGACCTACCCCAGGAAGAGGCATTGATGGGTGGCCATTGCATAGGAAAAGTGAGAGCCCCAAAGTCCTCCTCCTTTTCCTACCTGCACACTTAATGCTAAGAACTTTCCCAAATTCCCTGCACACCAGCATGGCTTCAGGGCTTAGATAATTCAACAGCTATGAAGTGAACAATCTGCCCCCATGGAAAGAAGTTCTACACCCTCTAGTGTGCTTTGCTCAACCTCTGAGCGAGCATGGACTGAGTGTGGAGGACCGTGGAATCAGCTTCCATACACGGAATCTGAGAAACCAAGTGACAGGTGCCTTACCTGCTGAATTGGGACTGTCCCACCCAACATTGCTCAGATTGGCTTGCATAACCTCCGATGTGCCCTAACTTGCCAACTTGAGTGGGAGTAAGACCACCAAATCCTCTCCTGAGGATGGCTGGCTGCCAAAGAGTTCAGGGATGGTGGGACAAAGATCTTAGGGGATGCTGTCATTTAACCATCTTGTTGCTAGGTGTCATCCTCCGCCTCTGAAGAACTCCAGAGCTTCCGTGATGCCTCACTGTCTTCACAAGGGGCAGAATCCCCTGTTCAACCTCACCTTCCATTGCTACCTCCACCCCCTCCAGCCAGTGGGGTTCCCCCTGTGTCCAGGACCGCATTCAGTGCCAGTGCAGGCCCTCTCAGCGACCTAACAGATGCCAGGCAGGCCTTGCTGGATGCCATCCGCTCAGGCGCAGGAGCTGCAAGATTGCGAAAGGTGATGATGGGGGATTGAGTTTGGGTGTTGGTGTGGAAGCACACAATAAAAGGGGAGAATGACACCTGTGGCATTGTAAGGGTGGCTGACAATGGCGTGTCCACACCACACTGACCCCAGAGAGATGCTCACTCGTGCAGGCCCCCATGAGCTCCCAGGGATGAGAGGGGGTCTGTACCACATTCCCGAATGCTGTGCATATTCCCACCACCCAGCACTAATGTCCAGGGACAAGCTGCACATAGGTCTGTGACACGTTCTAAAGGGCACATGTCGCCCTCAGGACTTCAACCTGAATAGAGGCTGCCAGCTTGGTTCTTTGCCTTCTTTTCCTCTTCTTTCTTCCTTCTCTACGTCGTCCTCCTCTTCTTTTTATGCCAGCAAAATGTTTGAAAATTATCAGTTGGAAACCCATTAGGCAGATCACATGCTTTCTGATTCTGCAGTTTCTTCTTCTGTGTGATCTTTTGCTGGTCTACATGTTTGTCACCTGCCTAATCTCTGAAAGAAATGCATTTTGTGATTCTAGCGATTAGAGCCTCACATTAAAAGGAGGTTGAGGTTGCTTGGCTTCTGAGAGCTGTTTCAACACAAAAATGCTCCTTTAGGAATGATGGGCTGATCCTCTCTCCTGGCCCGTTTCTGGTGGGAATGTGGAGTTACACTAATAATGATGAGAATAATTTCCAGATCCTGAACTTAGGTTTTGTGTGTACCTGAAGAAGCCTGTGCTAAGATGATCCTCATTTTATAAGCAAAGTAAAAATTCTCAGACAATCTGAGTAATGTGGTCTTAACACCACCTGCACTCAGATGGGGTTAGTCTGAGTACATAACGTGCTTGTAAGTGATAACTGCTCTGCTGTACACACTCTGAGGGAGCAGGGCACCCCTGGACCATGGGCCACATGCATGCAGGGCTACAGAAATCATGAATAGGCAGCTGGTTCTCCTTTTCTACTCAGGTCAATGTTTTAGGGGATAAGAGGGGCAAGCAAGGTGTGTTGAATTGTCTAAGCAAGTTCCTTTTTTACATCAAATTTCCCTCATAAATATTTTCAAATCTTATCAAATTGCCTCCCAAGTCTCCACCAGTCCACACATCACCTGCGCCTTTTATCCCCTGAAACATTTACCTTAGCAATATAGAACTATCTCCTAAAAGTGACATCTCCCCAACAGCTGGGTTTCAGGTGACTTAGGTTTGCTGGAGCCAACTCCTGCCATATCATAAAACTTTATTAGATTTGTCATCTCTACCCAAACACTAGAAAGCATGGTGATGTGGCAAGGATGCCCACTGTGTTCATCTCTGCAGTGATAATTCTGGTCACCCTGGAGGGAAGTCAATACCTCAAATATCACTCCCTTGTCCCAGTGAAGGGGGAGACTCAAAGAGAGGGTGGCTCTCCTGAGACTCAGTCTCATGCAAAGTCAGACTCCAGTGTGTGGCTCTGAACTTTGCATGCATTCTTGTGTTTTTTCCAATAATTTTGTAAAGTGATGCCCTTATTAGTGTCACTTTTTCTAGTTTTCATGAGATGTAATTGACATATAGCCCTGTAAGTCCTGTGTAAGTTAAGGGTGTGCAATATAATGACTTGACTTAAGAAATAATACCTGTCAAGGTTTCAATGGAATCCTTCAAAGTCATAAAAGAAACAATACTGAAAGTGACATGTAACCACAAAAGACCTCAAATAGCCAAAATAATCCAAACAAAAGAAGAGAAAGAATGGTGACATCAGAATTCCAGAATTCAAACAATATATAAAGCTGTAATAATCAAAACATATCATATACAGCCCAGTGGCATGGAATTGAGAGCCCAGATATAAATACAACAAGGGATCCAAAAATATACTGGAGAAAGGAATGCCTCTTCAATAAATGGTGTTGTGAAAACTGGACAGCCCTTGCAAAAGAATGAAACTAGACCAGTATTTCATGCCATACTCAAAAATTAACTCAAATGGATTTTAAAAAATGTGGACATAAGATCTGAAATCTTAAAATACATAGAAGAATACATAGGCAAAACTGTCCACAATATAGGCTTCCAAGATTGCTTTGTAAAGTCATCTCCAGCAGTTAGGAAAACAAAAGAGACTGTAAACAATAAGGACTACTTCAAACTAAAAAGCTTTTGCACAGCAAAAGAGACTAACCCAAACAAACCCTACTGACTGGAAGAAAATATTTGCACACAATATATCTGACAAGGGACTGATATAAAAGATCTACAAAGAACACATAGAACTCAATAAAAGTAAACAAGTAACCCAATCAAAACATGGGAAGAAGAGCTAAATAGACACATCTCCAAAGAAGACAGATGGCCAACAGGCACACAAAAAAATGTTTATTGTCACTTATTATAAGACGAAAATACAAATCAAAAGCACAGTGAGATACCACCTCACAATTGTGAGAATGGGTCATATCAAAAAAGACTGAAAACAAGTGCTGGCAAAGATGTGGAGAAAAAGGAACCTCTTACACTATTGGTGGGACTGGTCTAGCCTCTATGGAAAACAGCATGAAGCTTTCTCAAAAGATTACAAAGGATCTGCCGTATGACAGAGCAATTCCTCTCTGAAGAATACCAGAGCACTACTCTGAAGGGAAACATGAATTCCCATGTTCATCGCAGTACTTTTACAGTAGCTAAGCTGTGGAAGCCATCTAAGTGCTCAAATACAGATGAATGGATCAGGAAGATGTGATCTATATACGCAATGGGAAGCTAGTCAACTGTTAAACTGTTAAACTATTAAGCAAGATAAACTCTTGCCATTTGAGGCAACATGGATGGAGTTAGAGGGCATCATGCTAAGTGAAAGAAGTCAGGAGACTTATTTACTTGTGGAATATAAAGAAACTAAACAAAGGGTCAGATAAAACTGAATTAAAAACTAACCCTAGAAAGCTCACTATAGAACTGAGGTTACAAGGGGACAGGGAGGGAAGCCAGCGAAAGGGAGTAAAATGGGGAGGGAGTACAATGGCTATTGTGGTAGACTTTGGGTGTATTGGTGGTGGGTGTGGTCAGTAACAACACCTGAAGGGGAAGATCCTGTACTTCTAGTACATACACAAAGATGTAAACCAATATTACCTCAATAAAACAAACAAAGCTAGTACTAGGGGTAGAAGTCTATAGCATCACACTGCTAGTTAGAGGAAAAGAAAGGACCTAGATGAGTGACTTCATTCATTGAGAAACATTGAGAAACTAAAAAAAGAAGAGCAAGCATTAAACCTAAAGTAAGCAGAAGAAAATAATAAAGGTCAGAGCAAAACTCAATGAAATAAAAAAGAAAATAATCAAAAAAGTAGTTTGTTCTTTGGCAAGACCAATAAACCCCTAGCTAGACTTCTCAGGAGAAAAGAAATAAGACCATTCGCCAATATCAAAAAGTAAAGTGTTAACATCAAAGCCGATTTTAGACCTATAAAAAGGATAATAAGAAAATAATGTGAAGCTTTATGCACTAGACACATTATTGGAAAGATACAAACTACCAAAGCTCACTCAAGAAGAAATTGATGACCCAAATAGCCACATATTTATTATTAAAGAAATTTAATTTGAAGTGAAAAACCATTTACCTTTATACACATACACCACACACACCACCACCACCACGCAAACTTTTGTTCTAGATCATTTCTCTGGTAAATTCTACCAAACATATAATAGTTACCTAATAGAACATCCAGAAATTTCTGGAAATTTCCATGAGAATTTTCTGAAGAGGTGAGTTAACTTCCCAACTTATTCTATAGGACAGTATTACCCCAATTCCAAAACCAGATAAAGATATTACAAGGAAAGAAATAGTGTTTTTCATAAGCAGAGATGCAAAACACGTAAATAGGAGAATAGTGAATCAAATCCAAAAATACATCAAAAGGACAATATGTCATGACCAAGTGTGATTTACCCCCATCAACGTAAGGTTGAGTTAATAGTTGGAAAACAGGGCCTCCCTGGTGGCTCAATGGATTAAGTCACAGCACTGTGAAGCTATCCAGAGCCATTGCAGAATGAGTTTGATACCTGGCCAGGGAGATTCCCACATGGCGCAGCAGACCTCTTCTGCCTCTCCTGCTGCTCCCCTCAGCAGTGTATTTCAGTTGATCTGCCTGTTCTCCTCCTCACTCTGTCTCTGGTGAATCCTCTCACCACCCCACCTCTGGCCTGCACCCCAGCTTGTATGTATAAATCAGTCTTTTTAAAAAATAAAATAAATACTTGGAAAACAGTTCCTCATATTGAAAAACAAAAAAGATAATCTCAATAGGCACATTAAAAGTTTTCTAATTCAGCATCCATTTATGATAAAAACATTTTGTACCGTGGGATAAAATGAACTTTATCAAACTGGTAAAGGATAGCTAACAATGTTAATTATGGAATGATGTATACTTTCCCAGATCAGCAACAAAGCATGAATGTCTGCTTAACTACTTCTATCCCACATTGGGTCTAGCTGTTGTAGCCAGGCAAAAATAATAAAGAAGGAGTGTAAAGGAAGGAAGGAAGGCCGCCTGATTGGTAAGAAAACAAGGCTGTCTATTTACAGACCATATGAAGATCTATTTTAGAAACCCAATAGAATCTACAAAAGAGATTCTGAATTTAACAGGTGAGTTTGGCAGTGTTACAGAATACAGCAACTTTACAAACCCAGTTGTGTGTCTAAGTACTAGTAATGAACAGTCATTTATCTAAATATTAGCGAACAATTAAAAATTTGAATTTTTTAAATATGTTTAACATCAAAAATATTAATTACTGAGGGGTATATTTAACCAAAGATATGCAAAACCATGAAACATTTCTGAGAGGACTTTAAGAAGACCTATATAAGTGGGTGGGTATATGCTGTTTTGAAAATTCAGTATTATTAAGATGCCTGTGCTCCCCCAAAATGCAGTGTAATCCCAATCAGTATCCCTGTAAGCTTTTTCTAGAAATTTATAAACTATTTCTAAAATTCATGTCAAAATTCAAAGACATAGAATAGCCACAACAATACTGAAAAAGACAGGTTGATAGATTATCACTTTCTCATTTCAGTACTCATAATAGTGCCATAGTAATTATGACTGTGGTATTGATGTCAAGATAAACAAATGAATCAGTGGAACAGAATAGAGTTCAGAAAGAGACTGACATGTATGAACAACTTTTTGACAAAGCTGCAAAAGGCAGCTCAGTAGAGAAAGGACAGTCTTTTCAAACATTGTATATTCTTATCAACTTTGATACATACTTCACACCCTGTAACTCTAAATCTGAAACCTAAAACTCTTAAGAATTTAAAAGAAAACTAAGTATTTGTGACTTTGGCTTAAGCAAACATTTCTTAGATTTTAAAACCAAAAGCACAATCAATAAAAAGAAACTTGGTAAGTTGTATTTCATTAGAATTTAAAATGTCCACTCTTAAAAAGAGCATATTGTTAAGAGAATGAAAATATAAGTCACATACTACAACTACATATTGGCAAAGCATAAAGCAGTTATAGCACATGGATTCAGAATTCATTAAAAATCGTAAGAAAACAACTCAATAAATGGGCAAAAAAATGCATAGCCACTTCATCAAAGAATATATGCAGTTGCAAATAGGCACAAGAAGCGGGTTTCACTTCTTTGGTCATTATGGGAAAGTTAACAGCACAATGAAATGCCACTATACTATTTTTTAAAATAACATAGATTATTGCTAAGATGTGGGTTGCTGGCCAATTCAATAAATTAAAATACTTACAAACACTAATGGACATCAGTAAACACTGAGGGTTCTGAGGTTAAGAGGGAAGAGAGTGGAAAAGGGGCCGGGGATGTGAATGATGGTGTTGGGGTCAAAGTAGATGTAGAGTTGCTGCAGCTCCAGATATTCAGCTGCCATGTGGATCAGCCGTTCCACTTATGTAAACTTAAGACTTGTATCCACGTATTATGGTCATAGCACTTTTATCTGTAATTGTCTGAAACGACCAGTATTCATCACAGAAGAATGAAGAATGGCAGGATATCCATAAAATGAATTACTACTCGGCAATGCCAAAAATGTTGATACATGCAACAGCATAGATGAAATTCAAAATTATGCTGACTGGAAAAAAAAACCACCAAAAGTGAGATACAAAATTTGTTGTCCATTTATATAAAATTCACTAAGATAGATTATCTATAGTGATAGAATATCGGTGGTTGTTCAGGGATGGGAGGAAGGGAGAATTAAGAGGGGGATAAGGAAACGGAGTGATAGATATGTTCATTATCTTAATGGTGGTAGTTTCATGGGTATATACATGTATCAAAAGATACATATTTTATACTTTAAATATGTGCAGTTCATCCTGTCAAATGACAAAGATAAATACACAGTTTTTAAATATTACCCCCCATATGTTTCAACCCCCACAACTATGTAATTCTTTGTTCCCCTTTAAAGCTAACTTTCTGGATACACTGCTCACCCATACTGTTCATTTCCTCATTATCCATTCCACCACCACACCCTAGAAACTGCCCTCTTTGTTCGGTTCTTAGACAATTATCCTTTATTCTACAGGTTTTTAAATGTCAGGAGACATTGGATAAACTATTAACAGCATGCTAGTGACATTTTCAAATAATCGACTCAATGTATTTTTCTTCAACTTATAAACACATTATTTTCCTGTCTGTTAACTTCTTGGACCTTTTGTAGTGAATTTATCGTGGTTTTTTTTTTTTATTAGATTAACAATTAAAACCATTGTTTTGAAACTAGAGGGACCTAATAGTGGTTTAGAGTTTGAAGAAAACACTATGGATATCTTAACAGTGTTTGCTGCTGCTGTCCCACCATGCTTCTGAAAAAGAGCAGCCATACTTCTGATTTTTTTCCTACTTCTGGCACCTCTTCTCTGCCCAAGCCTGCACTCTACCCTGGAGTTAGTTATACTTACAGTCTCGTCTCTTCCAAATCTACTCATTCTCCTTAACAGGGACTATCACAGTCCACATTCCAACGATCTCAAATCCTGTCTCTATCCCAGACCTGTTCTCTGTGCTTCCAACCTGTGTCTTTATACCACAGACTCAAATTCAATAGTTCAGAACTGAGTCATCTCCCCCACTGCCCTCCAGGCCTCACTTCCCATCCTGAGCTTCATTTCTCAGCTGCAGGTGGAGATGGCTAAAGTCCAGGGGAAGCCATTGGAGCCGGGGGTTGGTGTACCTGTCAAGACAAAAGGCAGGTTGAGTTGAACAACTAAGTGGACTGAGTGTTGTGCTTCCTACTCTGATGGGTTCAAAAGCATTACTACTTCCTATATTTCATCCTGGGCAATGTGTGGTAATGGCGTTCATACATCGCTCATCAGGATAAGCTAAAGTTTTAATGAGATAAGTTGAGCAATGCCTGCAAAGGGAACATAGTAAGCAAACAGGAAGTAGTCTAAGTAATGATTGTTAGTGTTAAAAGAAATCCGATTGTGAACTCAAATATTTGCTTTGATAACAAAATGAAAAAGTAGGACAAGATGCCCAAGTTGCAGGTTGGTTAGATTTAGAATGTGTTGAACTTAGTGAAAATAAGGTGAGAATTCCTATGTTCTTTTTATACACTTTTACATGAAGCCTTTGCTATTCTTAAAAATAATGTTTAACCTTGCCTTGTGCTGAAATATTTTCCTCAAAATTCTACAAACCAAATTTTCTGCAGTTGGGCTGTCTCAAGAGAGTGGAGGAATGAATTACAAGTGGAATGGATGGGAGGAGGGGAAGGGTTGAAAATGGGAAGATTGAGCTTTCTCAAGACCTTGTGTGTTTGCTTTCTTTTATTCACATAGTCGTAGTAGTAGTAGTCGTAGTAGTAGTAGCAACAGCAGCAGCAGCAGCAACAGTAGTAGGCCCTCAGCAAGTTCCAGCCCAAGGATAAAGTGAGGAGTCCATCATGGTTTGTTCCTAAGGAGCTCCCACTCCAGCTGGCAGAGAGACAAAAGACCAGTTGGCACTTGCAGTCTGGGGTGCCCTTCAGCATGAGATGGGATGATTGGATTGGCCTTCCAGGACTCAAAGCAAGACAGCCTTTCCCAAGAAACAGTGTGAATGCTTGTTCCTGAAGAAGCAGTGGCTTTCCAGGCACAGACTGACTCAGAGGAGGGAAAGACCACCAGGCACAGGGGAAAAACTAGGAGGAAACTCAGGGCCCTGGATGCCAAGACAGCTGGCAGCTCTGGGAGAAGAGCAGGAGCCTGCAGACATAGCATAGACCTCACAGTGGTTCCCTATATTCTCATCTGAATGCAGAAACTGGGCATTGAAAGTATTGATGCAAATTTGTGTTTCAGAGTTTTCTCCGTAGTACTCCAAATAGGATGGGTATCAGTTTAAAAACTTGCTTGTTGGAAGAGTTGCATTGTCAGGATAGATCTGTTCATAGTTTTTTAGCCGTAAATAACCTAATCCCTGATTGACCATACACCCCAGCTAACTGAGACTCTGTCTTCATGCAGGTCCCCTTGCTTGTGTGAATCATCGGTAAGATCAGAAGGCAGAAACCCACCTGTAAGATGCCCAGAATCACTACTCAAGGATGCCACACACAAGGGACATCAGGATTTGGTGTGCTCCGTTGTCTAGAGGCCAAAACTCAAGGCATGATTTGCAGTCCTGTATAATCCTCCAAAGCAGGGAGGGGTTGCTGCTCTGCTGTGTGGCTTGTGTGCCAAGGAAATGTATTTTGCCTCTGAATATTTAAAATTGCCAATACACAATTCTTGTTGGCAGGTTAATGGGAATATAAATGCTGGTGCCCAACACTACCACTTAATTATGTTAATTGACAAAGTATAGTCATGCCTTAAATTGATTTGGAACCTTTGAGACTTTTACCACATGTAGATAATTAAAACCATGTAATTGTATAAGATGTTTTGAATCCATCCACACATCTATATACATATATGTATATGTGTGTATGTATGTACATGTATATGTAGGGGGAGAGAGCTCAGTGGAAGCAGTCTGAATGTAATATGCTGCATGCTGTTATGAATTTTAGTAGCAAGAAAAAAGAGTTCAGAGACTTTTTCAAAGGTGATTTGTTGAGTAATGAAATTATTAGAATTTTGTTCCTGAAAACTTCAGGGTTAAACCTTCTTGGAAGTTCACAGCCCATGATATGACCAAAGAATATTTAAAATATCAGCTATTATCACCCAAAATCATACATGATGTACAGACAAGATTGTTGAATTCTCAAAAGGCAGGGTGGCTAAAATCAAAATGGCTCTAGCATGGACACTGGCACTCTGCTTGGATAGCGGTCCCCAGTGGGCTGTGAAGTTGATCAGGCCTCCCAGAGTGGGGCTGTGTGCAGAGCCCGTAACCTCCCTGGGAACCTCGGCAGTGGCATAGGAGGTCAAAAGGGAGGATGTTGAGTGTCTTTGTATCACCAAAATCAAATCAATATTGTGCTAATACTTCGTGATTTGGGTTTGGTCTTGATGCTTTTGCCCTATAGATCAGTGGCTCCCCTGTATCATTTGGCAGGCTTCCCATAGCATATGGGATTCAGCCACCAGTGTTTATAATGAAGTTTAACTACTAACTAGTAGTTTTTCACATCTATCTGTCTATCAAACATTTTGTTCTATTGAAAAAAGCTCTTTGAGAGATTAATAGAAATCAAGAAGAGTTTGTGAAATAAAATCTCAATCTTAATGAAATAATAAACACTGTTAGATCATTTTAATGTGTTACAACTATTTCAGATCCAGGCTTGAAGTAGTACGAAATCTTGGCTCTGCATTGTGCAATTAAATTTCATCACTTTCCTTGGTGCGGTGGGAGCACCCAGCCAATTGCTCTAACCTCACTGCCTCTACTGTTGGTCTTTGGTGCCACAAATAAAGGAAAATGGTAGCCATTGTGTGAGTTTCATGTTTGGATACCTTATACCCAACTGAACAATATTTATGATGCCTGCTACTCTCTGAGCAGTCACTGCACATAATACAGATAAGGATATCAGCCTACTTGGAGTTTATTATAATGGAGACAGATCACAAAGAAGATATTAAGCATACGTAGGTGCTAACAAGTGCTAGGAGGAAACAATAGGAAAAGAGATGACATTTGAGTAAAAACCTCAGGGATATAAGAAGACAAGCCACAGGTGGGCATATAATTAGCAGAGGAAAAGCAAATGCAAATGCCCTGAGGCAGAATTTTGCTTGGAGGAACTAGAAATAGGTTAGAATAGAGGAAGGGGTGGTTATGCATATATGTACAATTGCCTGACCTCTGCCCTCCACCCCAGTCTTCGCATGCAGTTGGTGTCCCTGTTTCCCAGAGAATGTCTGCTCCAAGACCAAGAGAGTGATATGTGAGGGACTTAGAAGTGGGCCATGAGGTTGAGGAGGGATGTCCAGTTGAGTTCACCATGCCTTAGATCATTCTGCTCATATGGGAAGTACTAACTATACTAAATTTTTTCTTTGTTGGAATTATGTGTTCAGGCCCTACTGAAGCCTGGATCTGGGCTATAGAATACAGCCTCTGGGTTCTGCTTCGATCTCAGCAGTGGTTTCACAGTTGTTCTTGGTGGATCTTATTCAACCTGATAAGTGATGAGGTATCAATTTCCAGATGAGGAAGCTAAAGTCCACGAAGATTAAACAACATGATTATGTTATATTCATTCTTAAAACAGTCTGTGTTCCCTATTCCTGCGGAATCTAGTCTAAAGCCCTTAGTCCATGAGATTCTTAGTGACCTAAACTCCCTTGGCTGATTTCCTATATCTGTATGGACACGCCATGCTTTTGACAGCATTCCCTTTGTGCCTTGAGCATTTCTCCTGCCAGAAGTGCATCGTACCCCACCCCTCCCTTCCCCCCACTGCCCATTCCATCACAGGAAAATTCAACCTTGTTATTAAGACTCTGTTCCAGTGTGTGTGTTCTCTACACTCAAAGTCATACCCTCCCCCTGCTCCTCTACAAGCTTGTTTTTGACAGTCATCTCTTCTCTTCCCACATGTATTGCTCCTCAGCTTGTCCTTATACCTGTGTCTCCAACCACAGGAGGGCCATTAGGGAAGGAGGCTTGTCTGCATGAAACCCAGGGGGAAGGCAGGCTCATATTTACTATTCCAGCGTAATTATTAAGAGCATCTCCTTGAGTCCCAAAATGCCCGAGTTTAGGCAAAAAATTTTGGTCCAGATGAGGTATTCATCAATGACAGAATGAACTTTGTGTGAAGCTACGTTGGAGCCCAGGGTTCCTATATCTGGTCTGGAATTTTTCACATTTCCTTTCTCCCTCTATATTGTATTTTTTACCCAGAAATGAGCCCAGATCTTTCTAGGCCTCACATCAAGATGTGGAAAGAGTCAAACCGTGAAGAACCTTCCCAGGTGGGCCTAGCTTCTGAAACCTCCTCATTTCCCCCAAACAGAAAGTTGCTTATAAATGGTGTTCAACAGAGGGTGGATCTGTTTGATAGCTGCCTAACAATTTCACATGCCTTTTCAATGATTGTGTCCCTAAGGTACTGTCCTGTCACCTCCATGCTGACAGGAACCTTTTCTATGTCCCCAGTAGTCTTTCACTTAAGCTGCTTGGTCTGAAATTTTAGCTACCCTCAAAGCCTCCACTTGGCTGTCCTGCAATTTGCTACATATGACCGCACCCCCCCCCCAGCTTGTTGTGTTCCCCACCTACCTGCCTGCCTTGGAGTGGCCCACCTTTTGGTAATCTAGTCGCATGCAAGTGAAACAGCTACCCCATCTCTAAACTTCCTGTCACTTTCCACAGCTATCAGGCGTGAAGCCTGTAACTTTTACTCACATCTCACTTCTTAGCACCTTTTAATTATACCAGCTTCTTAGCAGCTTAGTCCCTTACCTTTTGTCTTCAGTTCAGGCTACTGTAACAACACCACACACTGGGTGCTTAAACAACATGCATTTACATCTCACAGTTCTGGAGGATGGGAGTCCGAGATCAAGGTGCTGGCAGATCCAGTGTCTGGTGAGGGACTGCTGCTCTGTTTGCGATGCCTGTTCTACCCCACTGTGCTCACATGGTAGAGAAAGATGGCCTCTCCTTTCTTTTCTGATAAGGTGCTAATCCCATCATGATAGATCCACCCTTGTTACCTTACCACCTAATTGACTAACACCCTAACTGCCTCTAAAGGCCAACCTCATAATAACTTCACATTGGGGGTTAGGGCTCCAACACATGAATGTAGGGGGTCAGTCATTCAGGCCATGGTAACTTTTAACCTCTTCCTTATACAGACCCCAGAGGTTAACCTGAAATAGTACCATTCGTGGACCATGAGCTCCAGGATGGAGTTTGGCTTAGTGGGACAAGTGACAAGCTGCATACCAGGCCAGCTTTGAATTTGAAATTCATGATTTGGACTTCTGTGTCAGATTTCTCAGTTGGTTGGGAACTTATAAAGGATGAAAAGTATGCATAGTTAATCACATCCATTAAAAAACAAAGTACAGAAGGATTCCATTACCAAACACTCCTCCTGTGTCTGGGCGTCACTGGCCCCCCATGTCCCTTATCACACCCACATTGGTAAAACTTAAAAGGAAGACAGTAAGTGCATTTCACCCCAAGTCTCCTGGGGTGGATCACACAGCTGTTCTATCTAGAAGACAGGCCATGACCTTGCACTCTCCCTGTCACTTCCAGTGACACTAACCAGTACAAAATGGGGCCCATGGAGTTCAGAATATGGACAAATTAATACCACCACCTCCTCGGAGGCAGAGGAAGCAGATGGAAGGAAGGAAGGAAGGGAAGGAAAGAAGGAAAGGGAGAGTGGGAGGGATGGATAGACCTGGGATGGAGAAACACCTGGAAATCACCAGAAGCTGTGACCATGTGACAGGGCTGCTTGGTTGTTCTCATAGGGAGGCCCAGGAAATTCTACACTCGGTTTTTCTGCCATGGAACCACTTCCCACCTCCCTGAGTTTCCAATTCCTTGGGTTTTTCACTGGAAATGCAAATGTATTCAAAGCTAATGGATAAAAAAAAAAATTAACTGGTACCTGCTCAAAAGCAGTTTGGTCAAGTTTCCAGTTGGGCCCAAGTCATGTAAGTTCAGGTAGCTATTACTCTCCAGAGCTGACCTGAGTCACTCTCTCCTCAGGTGGAAGAAAATTCACTGGCAGCTGCTTGGTTCTCCAATCCTAGGCCCTTCAGTCCTGACTGTATGATGACACTGACCCTAATAAACCCACCCAGAAAGCAAACCCATGACTCCAGTTGTTGCCCCTTCAGTTGGTGCCCCTGATCAAGACCTATCAAAACCCACCTAGATGTGGCTGCTACTGCCACTAAGCTTTGCCACCCATCCTTCCTCACACCCATCAAACACTGAACTGCTTGTACTTTCCCAGACATACTATGTGAGCTCACTCTTCTGTGTTCAGCACTAAAACTCCTATTCATCCTTCAAAGCCTTGAAGGATGGTTTCTTTCCCAAGGGAAAGATTCCATAAATATCTACTGTCCTGCAGAGAGAGGCACACCCTTCCTGATCTCATGCCAGTAACTTGTTGCCATGGTCTCTGCACATTGGAATCCAGCAGCCTATGTGGCAGGAGCCCAAAGGATCACATCATGAGAACTTGGTCTCACTATAGGTCTAGGGAGTGATACAAGTGCCATAAGCATTTGTTGAGTTGAATTGACTTAGCTTCAACATGGCCAGTGGCAAATTTTCATTGAGCCAAACTCAGGACCTGGCAGGATTTTAACTCAGGGAAGAGTGAATTAGTGACATAAGACCTGGAGATGGGACAGACAATGACAAGACAGGTTCTCAGAGCTCAGCAAAAGACCCACAATACAATGAAACCAATTCTGGAATGCTGCAAGTGGTCCCAAAAGGAATCATAAAAGGAATCCCAGCCAAATGTTCTGGCTCTGGTCACCACCTCCAGGTAGAACCCTGAGGTTCAGGTGGGACTCTGGGTCCAGGTGGGGTTCTAGAGTCAAGATGGAGCCTAAGGTGAGGTCTTGGGGTCCAGGTGTAGCCCTTGAGTCCACATGAGGACTTGGGTTGAATCCAGGTAGGGCCTTGGGGTCCATGTAGGGTCCTGAGTGTAGGGCCCTGAAGGTTGAGGTAGATCCCAGTGTTGCCAATCAGCTGTGTTCTTGTGTTCTAATGATTGAGGCATAATCACCGACACATGAGACTGAGGTTAGCAAGCTCAGGCTTATTGCAAGAAAGACTCCTGACAGTAGGAGGGGTTCCAAGGGAGGAGCCCATTACTCTTGGGGTAGATTTACCTTTATCATCACTCATGGGAACTTTCCCCACTTCTGGTAATTCTCCACTTTCCCCCTTTGCCTCATTGCCCCACAGAAGGTTGTGTGAGTCTGAACTCAGTTGACTGCAAGTGGAAGGTAACTGGCACTGGGGTGGAAGGTTAACTGAACAATAGTTCAGGTGTCCCCCTCCAGTTGGACCCTTCTGTTCCTCAAACACACCCTGTTTCACAACCACTACCACCCTCAAACTGGGACTCCATCACTTTAATCACCCAGGGCAATTGCGCATTAGTGGCCACTATCACTGGACTCACCATCGGGGTTGTTTACAATACCAAGACGCTGGCAGTCAAGAGCTCAGCTATGGAATTGGCAGGCATGAGCTGGCAGCCACAGGAGAGATGTGGGGAAAGAACAGCGCTTATGGTCACTTCACACCTCTGAGTGACAAAAGGGGGCAATGAGGCAAAGCAGTGGAAAAGTACCCCAAAGTAGGAAAAAGCCCCCCGGGGAGCTTTTAAGAGTGATGGAGAGTCCCTAAAATCACCTATAAAAAGGGAACCTACCCCGCTCACCAGGGTCCAGGTGAAGCCCTGGGGTCCACGAGGAGCCCTAGCCTTAAAATGGAGCCTGAAGGAAAGCCCTGGAGTCCAGGTGGGGCCCTGAGGCCCAGGTACACTTCCGTAACCCAAGTGAGTCCCTACAGTTGGGGTGGGGCCCTTAAGTCTAGTTGGGGTCCAGGTAGGGTCTTAGAATTGCCCAACTACATCTTCACTGAAAACCCAGGTTGACTTTTCCCCATTTCCCTATCAACTCCTAATCCCTGCAGCAGGGATTGGAGACAGTTATGTCTCCACTGAGTATTTTTATAGTGGCACCCTAACTTCAAAGAAGTTCATCTTTAAAAGGAGGTCACTGATAACGCAGGCTGCATAATGTGAGCTGTACCACAGCCTCAGTTGGGACAGGATGGCAGTGCATGCAGGCTCCACCTTCTGACCAAAGTCTGGGTGGAGCCTGAATTTCTGGGTCTGGTCTGCCAGCCTACAGCTCTCTTTCTACTATGCCAAGCAGAGGTGGTGAAATCACTCCAGGTACAATGTTCCAGGCCTGCTTAGCCAATGGCTAGTGGGATAATGTCCAGCTGTTGGGAGGAAGGGAGCCTTCCCAGGAGGCAGCTCTGAGTGGCTGGAATGTCTCTGAGAAGCAATGAAGAGTGTCAAGGGAGGAAGACTGGAGTCATTATATTGGGCAGTCTGTAGTCAGAGGGCTGCTGCTGGCCCCCATGCAGGCCTGAGGGGTAGGAGACCGGGCACGTACGTCTGGAAAAGCATTGCTGCTGAAGCAGGGCTCACAGGAAGGGGTTGGACAAGCAGCTCAGAAACAGCTATGTGAATGGTGAGGCTATTTATGCCAGAAACTGGGGTGTTTCCCAACTTCCTTCCCTGCAGGAACCTCTGGGAACACAGCACAGGGAAGAACCACAAATGAATGAGAAAGGTAATGGCCTGGAACTTGGATGGGGGTCTCATCCCAGACAATGCATGCCCTGTGGCATCAGAGCCCTGGCTCCCACTGTGATGGTGATGCCACCACAGGTAAACCCCAAATGTCCAAGTGTAACAGTCTTTGGCCAAATACTGTTACACATGGTGGGGTGAAATCACCTGTATCAGATAGAGCAAGCAAAATAATGCAGAAGGAAGATGATTTTTTGTGAGTTCTGGTTTTTTTTCAGAGTGTGAGAACAGGGATTTGAGACTTCTGCAGCCCTGTGAATTCTCTTCTATACAGGGTACAGGAGCAAGTCAGAAGTTTCCTCAGGTTTTTTTTTTTGTTGTTGTTTTTACCTCATTCTCTTCCTTCTGCAAACCAGAATGACAGGAGCGCCTAATCAAAAGACAGAGAGACCTGGATTCATAAAAGTTTGCAGAACTCAGCCAAGTCGAGCTCTTGATGTTTCCCGAGTCCCCATTGAATGCTAGACTCTGGCAAGGGACTCAAACAAGTAATCTTAAACTCTTCTTTCACCGAGCTGCTAGGATACCCAGGGACTCATCACAGTCACATGCTTTCATACAACTGTTATAGGACAGGGAGAGAGGCACCTCAAAGCCCCCCAACCTGTCTGCCATCTGCCACATCAAGGCAAAACATACTCTAGTGCATAAGACCTTCAATGGAAAGAAACTTTATACAATTAGTGTGCAATATAGAAAAGGGGGAGAATGGGGAAGAGCATAGTTTCAAAATCTAGCACCTGATGTTACCCATTCCCTTTGGGGTAAATGCCCAGCCAAACAGCGTTGGCACAAATCAGGGCCTCTGTGGCCCAAAAGCCTGCCACAAGTCTAAGACACATTCTGGTGGGTACCATAGAAAAGGGTCAGAAACAGTCCGACAATTCTGGAAGGGAAAAAGCAAAAGCAAAATCAAGATAAACGCTGCCATTGTTAACCTCCCCACAGGTCTCTCGCCCACATCTGTTTCAACCAGGACCACAAAGCCAGTGCAGCTTCTTCACATGTCTCTCTGCTCCATGTGCCTCCTCCAGGTCTCCTTCTTGCTCTCTGTATCCTTCTCCCTTCCTTCCCCAATATTCTCTCCAGCTTTTCTTTCTCCCTACTCAGCTCTTCCCTCTCTTGGGTAGGGCAGGGAACCTGCAAGCTCCTGGGGACCACCCTGTTATACAACCATCCCAGGTCAGGTAGGTTTACTGTCAGTTCTCACAGATGAAAAGAGAATTTGGAGACTTCAGTGGATCTTACGGGCCTTTAATGCTGAGACAGGGGACCATACACACAGGCAGGCAGACAGAAGAGGACAGACTCCAACACTGAGAGAGGCAGAGCAGCAACTCCCCTGCCTAGCCCCGTTCACACTGTTGAGTGCCCATAGCCACATAACCAGTGCACTGTTGCAAATGCAAGGCCCATGTTGTTTGCTACATGTCCGAACGGTGGAAAACATAGCATTTCAAGGTATGGGCTATCTTTGTGTGAAAGGTGAAAATAGCCTGATGTTGTGCCAGCAGGGCACTAGGCAGGTTTCCTATGATTCAGGCAGCTGGGTCAAGGACGAGTCCTGGAGCCCTCGGTGGCTTTTGCAGGCTTTTAATGATCTTTTGTAGTGAGGCAACCAGGTACAGGGCAGGTACGGTGGCCGGGAGGCCAGGGGGCTGGCAGGCCTCCTAGCCCCTGGCAAATCTTCACTCTCTCGGGTTCTCAGGCGTTCTCTCATGGCCTCTCTACTACACCCTGAATTGTCCTCTGCTCCACTCTCTATTCTCTGCTGCTGCCGCTTCTGCTCTCTGCGGCTGTCATGCCACTGCTGTTGCCTCTGCCTCTATGACGCTGCCCTTATAGCCTCGGCCTCCAGGCCCAGGTGTGCCCACTTATGCATGCCCATACCACACTCCAGGCATCGCCTTGAGGCACATGTGCAAGACCTCTGGTGCCCATCATTAAATCTAATGGCGGTAGGGCAGAAAATCCTGACGACTCTTTCACTTACCCTACAATCCACCCCCTCCGGGTTTTTCACAATGTAATCTAAACATAAGTTTCCTTGGGAAATATAAACATTGCAGCCATGACCCACAAAAGTAAGCAATGCAACTGAATATAACCGAATACAACAAAATATAACAGACTACAATGCAATATAACCAAGCCCAGTTCCTCCTAGTGCAAAAAGATAAAGAAGTTCTTGGTACCGATAATGGGAGAGCCCTCTCATCTGGCAATATACACTCCAACTTTGTGTTTGAATATAATACCATAGCTGGCATCAGTGGCCTTCCAGGTCACGAGTGCCACACTCGCTTTGCCAGTGAAGAGGCATCAGAGTGCTCTACATCTAACAAAAGTTTTTGTTATATGCTCATAATGGGCCACAAAGTCAAAATAAATGTTCCCTTTAGGATTGCCTTCTGATCTGCCACCCCAGGGTAGGAAGCATGCACCTGTGGTGGCCACTATGCAGTGACCCATGGTATTACCTGTTAATCAACCTCCAGGCCACAACCCCAAGGGGCTCTCAGAGCCACCCAGCACATGTGGGGAACCTTCACAGTCCAGGGCCATTCCCAGTCCACAGTCTGCCCTGGGTCCACCCCGGTTGGGGCTGGTGATAAAATATTGCCCTGCCATCCAAATCCAGGCTTTAACAAAATATCCGACATTTGCATTTGCAATTGGATGGGAGCAGCAGCATGATGCAGCAGAGGATCATTTGGGGTCCAGCAGAGGCCATAAGATGACTCCAGAGAGCCCAAAAAGTGAAGATTTGCCGTGGGCTAGGAGGCCTGCCAGCCTCCTGGCCCCCCAGCCACTGTACCTGCCCTGTACCTGGTTGCCTCACTACAAAAGCCTGCAAAGCCACCAAGGGCTCCAGGACTCAGCCTTGACCCATCTATCTGAATCATAGGGAACCTGCCTGGTGTCTTGCTGGCTTACAACAGTAGGTATTGGGCAAATGAGAGAATTTATGAGATTGTAGGATGATATGGCCCCCATTCGGAATTGCAGATAGTGCAAAACAGGCGATAATGGGGTAGTTCATTCTTCACTTAGTTGATTGTTATGCCAGCAAGGCACAGGGCAGGTTCCTTATGACTCAGGCAGACGGGTAAAGGAGGAGTCCTGGAGCCCTCAGTGGTTCGTTAGGCCTGTAATTATCTTTTGTAGTGAGGCCTACAGAGTGGCATAGGAGGCAGGATGATTCAATGTAGATGGATATGGAGCCCTCCAAAGATCCCAGGAGGGACTGAGGGGTGGCAGACTGCAAGCATGTGACAACGCTGGAGGCACCATGGCAGCATCAGTAGTGACCAAAGCCCAGGAGCTGCGGGAAGAGATAAAGATGCTACAGGAGCACAGGAGGCAGACAAGGTCCAGGAGTAGTGGGACAAGACCTCATCAGGTGGAGGAGGAGACCGCCCATGAGGACCAGCCCATGACCTCTGAGGCAGCAGACTCTTTGAGGATCATCATTCGGAGCTCGCCCAGTGCTGACACAAGGGAAAACCCAATGGACTGGGACTAATCATCCCACCAGAAGCAGAGGAACTTTGGCAGGTTGATGTTATGTTTATGGGACTCTGGGGTGGAAGGTATCATTTGTACACCCCAGGAGAAGGGAATTGGGAGGTGGCTGGTGGGCCTCGGTGGCCAAAAGCAGGCTGTGCATTGCCCAGCACTCCCAGGGCCGCAGCCCAGAGAGGCAATGGCCAAAGTAGAGGAAGGGACAGGGACAGGACAGAGGCTGCAGAACAGCTGGCAGTATGGCTAGGATGACCACACCCTATTGGAATGGATAATGGCTGCCGTAACGACAGTAAGGGCCAGAGACAGTGAGCAGAGGGCAGAAGTACACTGAGCTGATACAGGTACTTCGAGAATTGGGGATGCAGCAGGCCATGTTTAATGTGAATATGTTACCGGAACCAAGCTGCCTTAGCAGTGGGATCCGGTAGGAGCTGTGGTGTCTCTTACCCTGCTGTTCCAAGACAGTTGTGGCAGTTGCTCCTGCCCAGTAACTGCCATTTTAAATGGATCAATCAGGTGCTAAGAGCTGATGGGTAGGTCCAGTCAGCTCCAGGATTGAAAAATGATCCAATCAGACTTATGGATGGTACTCTGAGAGAGGATATAAGCCAGGATCGGAGGGACCCGAGAGAGGGGGAAAAATAAGGAAAAAAAAGAGAGGACTCCAGCCCCAGAGAGAGAAGGAGGCCCATGAAGAGAAGAACAGGAGAAGACGACGACACCAGCTTACAGGAGAAGGAAGACGACAGTTCCAGACTCCAAAGAGAGAAGAAAGAAGTACATTCCTCGCCTCCGAGGAAGAAAGAAGAAAAGAAGCATCCAGCAGCTGCTCTCAGAGCAGGAAGAGAAGCTGAAGGACTCTGCAGAGACTGGGTCGGTCCTATCTCTGACGTATCCTGAAAGGAGCATCAGAGGCCCTGGGCCTGGTGTCTCAAGAGCTACTTGTTGGTCTAACCCAACACCTCACAAAGAGCTACCATCACTGATGCGTTCTGGGTGAGGTAGACACCACTTGGGGATGCAGTGAGCTCTCTTTTTCCCCCATTTGTAAAATAAGCCCCATGTTTATTGCTGTTCCTGAAGTCTTTTGCAATTATGTGCATGGATGAGAACACAGAGACAGTGCCCTGTCCTCTTATCAGGCACTGTCCTTTGTTGGTGTTGGCCTTTTGGCCTTTTGGGGCTTTTTGGTGGCTCTTGCCTCAGAGCCTGGGAGGTTGTACCCCCGTCCGCCCCTCTTTCAGTTGGCGACCACGAAGGGATTGGACACTGCCGTCCACCCCTCTTTCAAACACTTGTGGTCCTGATGGCGATGAGCATTTCACAGCAGCAATGAGAGGTTTGGTTCTAAAAAGTGCTCCCTTATCCGCATTTGGATCCCTTACGGTGATTCTAGTACCCTACGTGGGACGTCAAATACACGACGTCACCACAATGATAGCTAGTTCAGATAAAGTCGAGAGCCAGAGCTCTCAGCCTCAGAAGGGAATTATGAGTAATTGTTGAACAATCAAAAGAAGTGCCAAAGAGGGCAAGGAAGGCTCTTAAAATCACAAAACCTGTTATTAAATTTACCTGTTACCAAATGTGGCCAGGTTTAGTGAAGGCAGGTGTAGATCGTACTAAAATATATGCAAAGACTAATGCATACCTGTTAGTATTATGGAAGCAGCTGCAAGAAGACCAGAGGTTCATGCCCATAAGAGGGACCTTTGCTAAGGGGAAGCCTGGAAGCTCCAGGCCTCAGACACGCGCCCTGCTCCTGGAAGACCACTTGCTGCCGAACACAGCCCCGGGAGATGCCCTGTTCATTTTCGAATAGGGTGAGGGTCAAGGAACCCGTCCACAGGGGACAGGCGGGGACCAGAGGCCACATGTGGAGCTTTTCATCCACTGGTCCCCAACTAATGTGCAAAGAGTTTTGGCTTTCGTAGATACTGGAGCAGAATGTACTCTGCTCTATGGAAATCCAGAAAAATTTCAGGGGTCTGCTTGTTACATTGATGGCTATGGAGGCCAAAGTGTGAAGGTGACAGCAATGAGAGTACCCCTGGGGATTGGGCGATTGCCCCCAAGGAGTATAAAGTATTTGTGTCGCCCATCCTGGCATACATCCTGGGGTGCACGTGCTTCATGGCTTGTGGCTGGAGACCACAGACAGAGATTTCGTCTTGGGGTGCATACGGTAAAGGCAGTGGTGTGCGGACATGCTAAGCATCTGTCCATACAACTGTCAGTCCGGGAGATGCCCTGTTCATTTTCAAATAGGGTGAGGGAAGCTCACAAACTAACAAAATTTCTAGATATGGAGGAAGACACAAGATGTAACCGTGGGGAGACAAATAGTTTCCAATCCATAGACTGGCAGAGGTAATAAAACCCCTAAACTCTCTCCTCTGCCCCCTGATATTTTCCAACATTTCTGGGTGGTTTGTCCAAACCCAACCAAGCTCAAAGTGTGAGGAAATTGAGCAATCCTTAATGTTCAGTGTCCAGGGTTAGAGAGAAAGTGGGGAAGAGACAGAAGTTCTGGAAGGGCAAGCAGACTATTCATCCCAATGCCTAATGAGGAAAAGGCAAAGAAAAAAAGAGTCTCTATACATCATAACCATGGTGTCTCAAAGTGCAAAAGATGACTGAATTCTCAACCTCAGTGAATATGTAAATTCAGTGTGATTTTATAATGCTTCCAAATGAAATAGCACTCATCTTTCTCTGTACTAATTAAAGGTTTGTTGTTTACTTTTTTAAAAAAGATTTATTTATTTATGCATGCAAGCTGTGGTACAGGCGAGGTGGCGAGAGGGTTCACCAGAGTCAGAGTGGGGAGCAGAACAGACAGACTGATGGAAGTACACTGCTGAGGGGAGCAGCGGGAGAGGCAGAAGAGGTCTGCTGCGCCATGTGGGAATCTCCCTGACCGGGCATCGAACTCGCATTACCGCTACCGACAGCTTCACAGCACAGCTCTTAACCACTGCACCACCGGGGAGGCCCTGTTTCCTTTTTTGACTTATGTTACTGTTGCAGCAAAAATTCAGTCAGGAAACTGAAAGGCACTCAGCAAGGAGGAGGGAAGTCTTTATCATTAACACCGTTAGGCTCATAGAGATCCTTCTCCAAAGTCTGAGCCTGGCGCAATTTGGTCCCACAGTATTTATTGTCTTAGGAGGAGTCCAGTTGCAATTTAGGAGTCTGTTTGCAAATTACAGCCAGCAAGGAGTATGGGACTAAGAGTCTTCTAAGCCTTTATTTGGCGAAGCAGAGTCAGGAGGCCTTGGAAGCCTTATCAGCTAGCTATTCCCTGGAACTTTTTAGTCTACTTTGAAGCTTTGTCTCAGCACAACTTCAGCTAATTAACAGGTCAACCTGACATCTTCCGCTCCATTACTATGACAGGATATGTGCCTCCACTTTCTAATTTACCAAAAACTAAAGTAATCATATATCCATTTCCCTTCCTAAATAGACATGTGGCCATGAGTACAAAGCTACTGCCAAGTTTATCTTGCAATTAACAAGGTTTTCTGAATGTGGATAAAAATTTAACCAGGGTTAAGTCTCAGCACTATGAAGCCATCCCCAGCCACTGCAGCTCAGGTGGATCTCCGGCCAGGGAGCTTCCCACATGGTGCAGCAGACCTCTCCTGCCTCACCCACTGCTCCCCTCAACAGTGTACTTCAGTAGATCTGCCTGTTCTGCTCCCCACTCTGTCTCTGGTGAATCCTCTTCCACCCCCACACACACCTGTGGCCTACCCCCCAGCTCCTGTATGCATAAATAAGGCAATGTTTAAAAAAAATTAACCAAAATTTAATCATCATGTTTCAGTAAACAACTTTATTCCATATCAGAGCCTGAAATAAGTGAACTCTAAGGGGAATAAACTAAATGTTTAAAAAATTAGATAATACTTACAAATTACAGATTTATTGTGAAGGGTATTGATTCACTAATAGTATGGAATTTCCAAGGACCCAAATGGGACAAGTGGAAGATACTCTCAGTATGAAGTAGGTACCAACAATTTCCAATTCATAACTACATGACCCTATACCAAACAAATCGGCTATGGAACTAAGGGATTTTGACATGAAGACAGAAGAGAATAGGTGTTGAGCAAACTCAGACACAAATGAGCACAAACAAGGTTAAAATCTGATTTTAAAATGGGAAGGGGGTCTGAAGGCAATTTTCTATAGAAGACATGCAGAAAGCCAGAGGTACATGAAAAGGTGCTCAATACTACTAATCATTAGGGAAAAAAAAATAAAAACCACAAAATAACCACCTGACATCTGTTAGAGTAGCTATTATGAAGACAAAAAATAACAAGTGTTGGCAAGGATATGTGTGAAAAGGAACACTGGTCAGAATGTAAACTGATTTGGCCACAAAGGAAAACAGTATGCAAATTCTTCAAAAATTAGAAGTAGAGGGCCTACCTGGTGGCGCAATGGGTTAAGTCGCTGCACTCCGAGGCTATCTAGAGCCACTGCTGCACAAGTTCAATACCTGGCCAGGGAGCATCACACATGGTACGGCAGACCTCTCCTGTCTCTCCCGCTGCTCCCCTCAGCAGTGTATTTCCGTCGATCTGCCTGTTCTGCTCCCCACTCTGTCTCTGGTGAATCCTCTCACCACCCCACACCTCTGGCCTACACCCCAGCTTGTATGCATAAATAAATAAATATTAAAAAAAATTAAAATTAGAGCTACTATTTGACCCAGCAAATATTTCCTTCCTCCTAAAGTTCAACATCCATGGAAGCTATTGTGTGTGGGAGACACTGAGTTGTGTGCTGTGGAACCAGACAGCAGTCAGAGCCCTGATTCCACTCAGTGGCAATCTGTTAGCAGGCCCAATGAGGGGTAGCTAGGGACCCCCAAACCTGCCTGTTCTTAATGAGTTCTGCCATCTGCCACATAAAGACAAAGCATATTCTAGTGCATAAGACCTTCAATAGAAACTAACTTTAGTGTGGAATAGAGAGAAGAGAAAGAATATGGTTTCCAAATGAAGCACACAAAGTTACCCATCCCCTCATGAGTAAATTCCAAGTCAAACAGGGTTGGCCCAAAGTGGAGTCACTGAGTCCTGAAAACTTGCCACAAATCTAAATCACCTTCTGGTGGGGTCCCATAGGAAAGGGATAGAAAGGGCCAGGAAAATGTGGAAGAAAAAGAGCAAAATCACAGTACAACTCAAATAAAGGCTGTCAGGGAACCTGGAGCCTCCCCTTTCTAAGGATATCACACAGTTACAACCTTACTAGACCAAAATGAAGGAAAATTTCTTGAGTTCAGAGCAGCCCTTCATGTGGACTCAGATGCCATACTGCAAACAGGTCTCAGAAGAAGAAAAGCAAGTTACTTTGCCAGGAGAATTCAGACATCATCTTGGACCTAGTCATGTGATTTTAAACACCATCTTGAGAATAGACAGCAAAGAAATAAAAACTGCTTATTCCCACATAGAACAATTTTCATAAAATCAAACCTCTGAACTAGTGACTAGAAATGAATTGCACACAAACTGACGAAGTCTCCACAAGGTAAAAAACCATTTTTCAAAAAAATATAATGGTCAGAAACAAATCTGAAATAATGAGATACACAAACATGCTAGGGAAACAAAACCACATTTGTGCTTTGGGTAATTAGTTCTATGAGGAAACCAAGATTTCCCATATGGTTGACTAACAACAGGTGACTGTTTCCCGCATCAAGGAACCAAATTTGTTAGCATGCAACTGAAGGATACCAAGGACTCCAAACTGTTGAAAGTTGCAGCCTCTAAAAGTGATGTGACATCTGCATGCACAAAGTCATAGGAAAAATACTCTTAGCGTGATAGATTTTTAATAGAATTTGTGTGAATAGAATTGCATAGAGAGAGAGAGAGAGAAAAGGATTTTAAATAGTTTGGGTCTATCAGCTTGGGTTTTGTTTTATTTGATTTTAGATTTTACACATAAGTGAAATCATACAATATTTTTCTTTGTTGATCTGACTTATTTCATTTAGCACCAATTTCATTAGTTCCACCCATGTGTCAAGTAGCAAGTTTTCCTTGTTTTGTTTTTGACTTGGTAATATTCACTGTATATATACATTTTTTTCTATCCATTCATTCATCATTAAGTACTTGGTTATTTATACTAATTGGCTTTTGTAAATAATGTTGCAAAGAATGTACATATATTTTTTTGGATATGGTGTTTTGCTTTTGTTGAATAAATATCAAAGTGGAATTGTTGGGTCAAGTGGTAGCTCTACCTCTAATTTTTTAAGAACTTGCATACTGTTTTCCTTTTCAGCTAAACCAATTTACATTCCGACTAGCAGTCCACTGGGTTCTCCTTTCCTCTGCATCCTTTGTCAACACTTGTTATTTTTTTGTCTTTTTCATAATAGCTACTATAACAGGTGTGAGATGATATCTTGTGGTTTTGATTTGCTATTCCTTGATGATTAGTAGTATTAAACACCTTTTCATGTGCCTGTTGGCTTTCTGTATGTCTTCTATAGAAAATTGTCTTAGACCCTTTTCCCATTTTTACTTCAGATTATATGTTTTTCTGTTGTTGATTTTTATAAGTTCTTTACATATCTTGAATATTTACCTCTTGCCAGATATATATTTAAATTTGTTTTTCTTCCATTTAGTAAGCTGCATTTTTGTATTATCGATTACCTTTGCTTTGCATAAGACTTTTAGCTTGATATGGTGTCACTTATTAACTTTTGGTTTTGTAACCTTTGATTTAGGAGTCAGATCCAAAAAACTGTCATCAAGCATAGTATCAATTGGCTTCCCACCTGTTTTAGAATAGGAGTTTTATGGCTTCAGGTTTTACATTCAAATCTAATTCATTTTGAGTTAATCTTTGGTATGGATTTAGATAATGTTCTAGTTTCATTATTTTGAATATGGCGGTCTAATTTTCCCACTACAACTTACTGACGAGACTCTCCTTTGGAAACCGTGCAACCATGGGGGTTGGTATCACAGTTTGTGGGTCCTCACCCACACACTTACAACTGTAAGCCATGCCACAGACTCAGAGTGCAACAACAACAACAGGCTTTATTTACAGGTGGGAAATTGGGAGAGATAAGGCGAAAGGAAAGATTTTCTACTAAGGCCACAAATGGCCATCTGTCCTACCCCAGATAGTACCTGCAGCATCTAGTAGTCAAAACCAAAAGCTGTTCATGTCAAATGTCATTGTCCCTGTGACAAAAGACTGGGGCTGACAGCACACATTAAATGGTGGACCAGGATCCAAATAACAGTGGCAGCTGGAGGTAGCTACAGGTGGCACTGCTGAGACAGTCCCACAGCAGTAGCAATACAAGACCAGGCTAGGAAGTGCGAAATGCAACAGCAACAGGAGGCAGGACCAGACACGCTGGGTGTAGGAGCAGGGTCAGGCAATAGTGCCTGAGGATCAGAAGTGGTGAATTAATTGACCATATATGCATGGATTTATTCCTGGGCTCATGTGCCCTCACTTCACATGCCAACCACAAGTGACAGGTCTCCAGGTTACCTAAATTTCTGCCTGATGTGGCTTCAAGTTCCAATGTTCCCAAACTTCACCCACAAGTATGGACAGTTTGAGATAATAATGAAATCCAAGAAAATGCCACACTTTCTATTACAACCATTCTAAAGGATAAAAATGGACAGCCAGATAAAGAGGTACATAGGGTACAGTCCAAAGTGTCTTGACTCAGGAGCCTCTATCCTGATAGAGTTGCAACTTGCCATCCTCCTTGCACTGGAAATTTTTGTCAACTTGAAACCCTATTGTTTAGGGTTTCTCTTTAATAAAAGTTTTACTGCATGAACATAATTGATTAAATCATTCGTCATTGGTGATTGAACTCAATCTCTAATTCCCCTCCCCTCCTCAAGGTGGGACTGAAAGTTCCAACTTTCTTAGATTGACTTAGACATCCCAGAGATCAGCCCATATTCTGAAACTGTCTAGGGACAAGCCAAAAGAAGCTCCATTAGCATACATTCATTTTGAAAGAGGCCTGTTATCAATCACAGAAGACACTCTACAGTTCTGTCACTCAGGGTTTTAAGAACTCTGCTAGGAACTGTTATAAAACTAAATATATTTCCATATTATACCATTGCAACATATAGTTAGGGTTGATTTTTTATCTGATCTGTACTCTATTTCTGCCTTCTTTTGCTTTAACTGACAACATTGTTTATTAATATTTTTATGGTTTTATGGTGTATCTCTTTTCCTTATTAGTCATAATGCTTTCTTTTGATGTTTTAGTTGTTCCTTAAGGCTTATGCTATATACATTTACCTCATCAAAATCTACCTATAAGTGATAATACTCCCTTTTGGATATAATACTGCATTAGCATACTTCCACTTTTCCCCTTTCAACCTTTTTCCTATTCTTCTCATGCATTTTAGTTTTATTTGTGTTGTAATCCCCACACTATATTGCTATTTTTTTTGTTTACATAGACAATTATCATTTCAAGATATAGAAATAAGAAAAATCTTTTTAGGTATAATTTATAAATGAAATTATAAGATATTCAAAGTATACATCATAGTGATTTAACATATTTGTACAAAAAGTCCTATTTATCTGGTTGTTCTTTCCAGGAACTTTCATTCATTTGTGTAGATCAGTATTTCTTTCTGGCATTACATTTCCTTTTGACTGAAGAATTTCCCTTAACATTTTTCTTAGTGAAGATCTGCTGCTAATGAATTCTTTAAATTTTTGTGTATTTGTTTTATTTATTTATTTATTTATTTTTCTCACATCGTTACAGTCCCTGCAGTTCTCCTGCCACCATATCATCCGTGAAGTATCACCATATTCCCTTGTGTTCATCCCTCCACAGTTCTTGCCACCTTCCCTCCCCCTCCTTTGCTGTATGACTCAGATCTATGGTCAGCTTGCTAGTTTTGACTTTTCTTTTTTTTTTTTTTAGAGATTCATTTATCTATGAATACAAGCTGGGGTGCAGGCCAAAGGTGTGGGGCGGTGAAAGGGTTCACCAGACACAGTAGGGAGCAGAACAGGCAGATTGACCAAAATACACTGCTGAGGGGAGCAGCAGGTCTGCTGCACAGAGTGGTTGGGCGAACTTGCACAGCAGCTGCCAATAGCTCCACAGCGCTGCCCTTAATCCCTTGCGCAACCAGGGACGCCCCTTGACTTTTTCTTGACCTTTCGTTTCTCTATATTCCACATATAAGTGAGACCATCCAGTATTTATCCTTTTTGTATATTTGGAAAAGATTTCATTTTGCTTTAGTTTTTGAAAAACATTTTCATTGGGTAAAGAAATCTGTTGATTTTTCTTTAAGTACTTACATGTACTGTCATCTTGTTTCTGTAGTTTGTGATGAGGTATCTGCTCATTAGTGATATATTTGCTACTGTGTACAAATTCTCTTTTTTCTCTGACTGCTTTTAACATTTTTGTTGATCACTGGTTTTTAGATGTTTGATGTACTTTCTGGTGTTTGGGGACTCTTGAGCTTCTCGAATCTCTGTAGGTATAGTGTCCATCATAATTATAAAAGTTTCAAGAATTGTTTCTTCAAATATTCTGTCCCCACTTTATATCTTTCTCAAGACTCCAATTACATTTCTTAAAGTTATCTCACAACTTACTACACTCATTGTTTACCTTCTCTATATTATTCATTTTTTTCTACATTTCACAAAGGACAGTTTCTGTTGTTCTTACTTCAAGTTCACTAAAACTTCATTCTACTATGTCTGAACTACCATTCACCATATCCTGTATATTTTTTGTCTCACACATTCTAACTTACATCTGTAGAATTTTTGAGTATGTTTTATAATTTCTACTTAATTTTACAACATATATAGTAGAATTGTAATTATCTATTTTTAATATCCTTGACTTCTCATTCTAGCCTCTGTGCTAATTCTGGGTTAATTTTGATTTAGCTATTTTTATCCTTATTGTGAGTTACAGTTATGTTGTTGTGAGATATTCTTTCCATATTTGTTAGGTGGAACTGAAATAGTCTGTTACTGGGCAGCTCCCTCAGCAGTGGGAGCCATCAGGAGCAGGAGGTCATTCACCTTGCTGCTCCACACAAGTCTGTTGTTGACATTTTAGTAGCAAGTCTATTTCTTGCCGCCTGCCTCTCCCCAAACAAGTCTGTTGTGGTTGCTTTTTTTATATATATATTTTTTATTGTTATTTATGTCTTTTACATTTTGTATTCCCCTTGGGTAGCCCACCACCAACTCACCCGTGATCCATCTCCATGGTCCCCTGTGCTCTTCTCTATTCCATCCTGTGCCCTTTTCCTTCCCTCCCTCCGCCTCCCCCACCCCCTCCTCCCCCCGCTGATTGTCTCTCTCCTATTTGGTTTCCTTATAGTCCTGTTATAAATGAAACCATTCGATATTTTTCTCTTTCTTTCTGGCTTATTTCACTGAGTATGTCCCCTCTAATTCCATCCATGTCGCTGCAAATTGCATGTGTTTATCTTCTTTCCATGCTGAATAGTATTCCATTGTGTATATGTACCACATCTTCTTGATCCAGTCATCTATTTTTGGACATCTGGGTTGCTTCCATACCTTTGCTATTGTGAACAGTGCCGCAATGAACATACGGGTGCATGTATCCTTTCGGATTAG
>PVIJ01011109.1:0-56392 GCA_004024925.1 Scalopus aquaticus
TGTGTTTATCTTCTTTCCATGCTGAATAGTATTCCATTGTGTATATGGACCACATCTTCTGGATCCAATCATCTATTTTTGGACATCTGGGTTGCTTCCATACCTTTGCTATTGTGAACAGTGCTGCAATGAACATACGGGTGCATGTATCCTTTTGGATTAGTGTTTTTGTATCCTTTGGGTAAATTCCCAAAAGTGGAATTGCTGGGTCGTATGGAAGCTCCATGTTTAGCAGTCTAATTTCCTAAATTCTATGATAATAGCTAACTTGTACTAAGAACTTATCCTATTCCTGGAATTATTCTAACATTCAAGTGATACTTCATTCCACTCTCAAAACTACACCATGAGGTTAAGTATTGTTATCATCACTCTGTTTTACAAATGGGAGAAATGAGAGTCAAGATTTCAACTCAAAAAGTGGCAGAACAGAGACTTGGGCTCATGTAGTCTGATGAGCTTGGACAGCACTCTGGGGGGCCCTTGGCTTCCATCACAAACACCATCAAGCCACTACTGCAGACACTCTCTGGTCCCCACCTTCACAACCTCCTGGCTGCTCCTTGGGTCTGCCTTCTCTCAGCTCATCTAGCCACACAGCATGAAGGGAAGGTAACAGCAGCGTGGAAGACCTGACTACAGGGCGAAGTCTCAGGAACAACGGAAGGGAGACAGGACAGTAATAAGCCTTCAGTCTGTGGCTCTTCGTCCTGTAGAGCCATCCACATATGTCCTTCCTGAGTTTCTCCTCAACAGCAAGCTCCTGCTTTCACTTGGCCTCCCGCAAAGAGGCTCCAGGGAAAGGCATTGGCTCCATATATTCCCACATTATTAAATAGCTCTCTGGTCACTCCTACCAACTCTCAGCAGACTCATTAGTCAAATGAGAAGAATGAACTAACCCATTTGGATAGACCTAGAAAAGACAGAACCGCGGCCAGATATACCAGTTCACAGATATACAGGCTCATGTTTTTAACAGAAATATAATCCTTTCCTTTATTGAGTAACACTTACTTGGCAATAGCTCTTTATTATAGGTCAGTTGACTACTTAAAATAATGAAACAAGTCCAGTTCCCAACATAGTCATTAATAATAACATTAAATCTGAAACCAGTGGCATATACACATATATATACATTCTCAGATCCAGCAGATTTTTTTTTTTTTTTTTTTTACAATTTGTAGCCTCTAACTGACTAGGAAAAATAATCTGTCTTCAGCTAGTAAAGCCCCTCTTTGTGCTGCTTTGATCAGTCTTTGCACATGGCTCTACTTTTATACCCAGTTACAGGAACTTGAGTTACCCTCAACCTACAGCAACACCCTGAAGGGCCACTTCCCAGCTGGCTCCACAGCTCCAAGGCAGGGCTACTGAAGTCCATTGGCAGTTTTCACTGTCAAGGTCCATCTAAAGCGTTAACTCCCGAGTCAGAATACAAGATGTAGGGCCTCCCCAGTGGTGCAACGGGTTAAGTCGCAGCACTATGAAGCTAGCCAGAGCTACTGCAGCACGAGTTCTATCCCTGGCCAGGGAGTTTCCCACATGGCACAGCAGACCTCTCTTGTCTTGCCCACTGCTCCCCTCAGCAGTGTACTTCACTCGGTCTGCCTGTTCTGCTTTCCATTCTGTCTCTGGTGAATCCTTTCACCACCCCACGCCTCTGGCCTTCACCCCAGTTCTTGTGCACATAAATAAATCTTAAAAAAAAAGAATGCAAGATGTATACACACAGAGCAAGGCCTTTCTCCACTTCTTCACTTTCTCCTTTGATTCAGAAGAGGCAAGAGCTTTGTAGGCTATCCCTCTGGCTGCTTTCTGAAGTCTGAATCCCTAAGTCCAATTTCTTCCACCTTGTTCCCATACCCTAGGGACAGCCTTCTCCTCTATCTGCCTTCGGGACTGCATACTTGGAGGTACTCTTGGTATGTAACATCCCAGCTCCTCACTATGTGTTTCCTCATAGTTTGGATATTCTGGGCAGTGATTGTAACTAGTGTCCACAGAAGGGATAAGATCATTTTTCATGTTTTTCTTCCCCTTTCCAAGGCATAATCAAAAATAAAAGTAGCTATCCTGAAGTCAAGCTACCTACTATTTAGCTAATAAGATCTAAATACAAACACAAATGGAATTTAAAGAAATTCTGCCATTTGGAACATTGTGTTTGGAACTTGAGGAGATTGTGCTAAAACAGAAGGAGAAAGACAAATACTGTATGATTTCACTCATATGTGTAAAAAGAGAAAGAAAACAAAAAACTCTTACAAAGAACAGATTGGTGGCTACCAATGTTACTTCAATAAAAATGTACTAAAATAATAATTAGTAATTTTTAAAATTTTTGTCGAGTAGGTTCAAGGTTCTTATGGTGTTCTATTTAGATAAAAGTCACAAGCCAAGCTGACTTTGATCCTTAATATTTCAAGGACAATCAAGGAACTCAACCATGATGGGACATTACCAAAAAGAAAAAAAGAAATTGCTCAATTAGCGGCCAAGCCAAACAGATTTTCTTCATAAAAGGGTTTCAAATGAATTAAAATATTCATTGAACTGAATCAGTAATTTTCAGCCCTGGCTGTACAGCACAATTACCTGAGGAGCTTTGAAAAATCAATCCCAGTGCCCAACCCCACCTGCAGAGAGCTTGTTCTAGGATGGACCTCCCATATTGTATTTGTCAAGATTCCGAAGTGGTTCTAGTATGCAGCTGGGACTATGATCTAGATGATTCTAATTTTTCTGTGTAATAATATGCCAGTTACTACATCTGCAAAAAGCACATCTCTCATATCTATCAACGGGGTCACAGTAGCTTGCTTCCCATGAAAATATAAAAACTGGATATCCTAACCTTATAGTGCCTCTCAAAAGTCTTAGAGACGCTAATTAATTAACCAATTTGTATATCAAGTGATGCTGAGTGCCCTTTTGGATTAAGGCAGCTCTTTACATCCTTCATCCATCACAAAGCAGCATCCTGATAGAGGCCTTCAATTCTGACTCTCCCAGGGTCAGACCTAGTACCAAGCATTTATAAAGCAAATGAAATGGGTGGGGGTATTTCTGGATCAGAAGATCTAGAACAGAGCTCTAAGGAATCCCAAATGGAAGGGGAGACACAAGAGCTTGAGAAGGAGCAGGCAGAGGAGTGAAAGGAGACAAGAGACTGTGGTGTTGTACTAGTTTGCTAGTGGTGCTATAACAAAAAGTACTGCTAACTGAGTGATTTAAACAACAGAAATATTTTGTCTCAGAGTTCCAGATGCTAGAAGTCTGAGGTCAAGATGTCGGCAGTTTCCTTTAGGAAGCTTCAAGGGAAGAATCTATTCCATGGCTTCCTCCTGGCCTCTGGTAGTTTGCTAGCAATCCTTGGTGTTGCTTGACTGATAGAAACATCTTTACATGTTTACTATGTAAACATCTTTACATAGTGTTCTTCCTGTATGTACCTCTGTCTCCAAATTTCTCCTTTTTATAAGGACATCAGTCAAAATGGATAAGGGTCCACCTCATCTTATATGGTGCATAATTATTTCTACGATAACCTCATTTTCAAATAAGGTAACATTATGAGGTACTGGAGGCTAGCATTTCCATATGTATATACTTGGAGGGGTCATTCTTCAATTTGTAATAGGTCATGGAAATCATCTGGGGTGATTGCTCCCACATGCAGGGTTTAACTGTTTCAGTGCTGCAGAGAAGTCATCTAAGATCAAGATGACATGGTTTTGTTATAGATCACAGTTCCTTCTCAACCTGCTCTGTCCCCTTACGCAGCTCACGTGATTTCAAATCTTAAAAGTTAACAAAACACCAGGTGAAGAACTTTTTCCACAAGAACCACTTTGATTTCTGGGCTCCAGTCTGTCCCAACATGTCCCCCTTAAACCAACTCTTGACACGCATTTATCAAGTTGCAATTACATGCCAGCTTCAACTGGAAGGACTCAAGCATATTCTATTCTAGCTTCAAGGAAAGCTTACCTCTGCATACCCCTAAACCACAGGCCAGTATACTAATAAAACTTCATGCTTCCCTCCTATTTTTTCAATATATTATATCTGGCACAAAGACCCTCAATAATGGCTGTCCCACTATTGACTATTGTTACACTCTGTCATCTTACAGAGAAATCCATCAGCAATAATGGAAAACTGTTTGCAGCTTTTATTGAACATTCATTGGCCTTTGACTGTGAACAGGAACAAGCTATGGGTTAAGCCTCATAAACTCCATATAGACTTTCAGTAATTGAAACTCGTGTAATACTTGCATTTTAATACCTTGGTAAGATTAGTAGGTCTCTGAGAGAACAGAAGGCCTTCTGTGCCATGTGAAACAGGGTTTGCATCTGCTACCCATCTAGTCCATCCCAAAGGACAGGATGTTGCTCTTGGAGCGCATGTTCCCCTGCCGTGACGAAAAGCAATGTGATGTCACCCACTGTACTGACTAAGTGATTTGTCCTCACTGATGGATATGTGTTGTCAGCCCATACATGAACTTGGTGTTTATTGCAGACCTATTATGTATTGACACTGTGCTAGACTCTGGGGATGCAGTAGTTATCAAAATAGACACCATTCCCTCCTTAATTTTTGAAAGGAAAACAGACAATAACCAGGTCACAGACAGAGCACAGTAATCTAGGATCAACACCAGGGCTTGAGAAGAGCTTCTTGGTGAATGTTCCACCCCACCCAATTGTCCCAGTCATAAGTGTGAGACACTTCTTATCCCCTTTCTCCTCCCTTTCTCTGAGCATCCTCTCCACCACCAAATCTGTCAATTTCAGCTCCAAAATATCTCTCACCAACCAAATGGATGTTTCCCAGTTGCTACTGCTTTCATTCAAACAATAGTCCATAAATATCGACTCTTTCAGTCTTGATTCTTGATATGTTCTGGAGTTAGTGCATTAATTTGCAAATATATTCATTCCCTTCTTGAACACAGAACTGTAGAGTGCATACTATCTACTAAGCATAGGAAATGCAGTAGCACGAAGCATACATGGTCCCTGACTCCGTATGTGCATTCCCAATGGACTCTGATGCCACCAAATCAATCTGCTGAAAACTGAATTGGAAAGCTTATTTAAGTGAGTTTGCTCATGTGTTGCTCTGAGCACACAGCCCTGGGCCTCCCAGCCTTTGCTGCACATTCCTTAAATTTGTCAGAATGGCTTTAGTTGTTTACGCCTTCCATTCTTTATGTTCCTGGCCCACTTGGATTTATACTCTTTAACATCATTTATTCTGCTGACTTAAGCCTTTGAGGACCCAAAGAATTAATGTCAACATCTGAAGGGCAAAACTCTAGTTGGCCTGGTTCATGAGTTGATCACTATGGCTTTCTTGGTGACAAATGCAACTTGTGATAGAAATAGGGGACTGCCTAAATCCTGAATTCATACCAGTCACTGAGAAGAAATAAGATATGTCACTAGATAAAGGATGGAAAGCACCTGGCTTGTTTATAGCCACTCTTGTCCCCATGTCAGACATAACTAACTGATCACAGATCTCTTTTCCTGCAGACCCCAGGCATGACGTTAGATTTCTTAACACAGCTTTCCTGCAGCCACTGCCAATCAACTGGGTTTGGGGCCTGAAATCAAATTTGTCACCTCTCCATTAGAATCAAAGATCAGATAAGGGAAGACTTCAGGAAACAGGAGCAAAGGACTAAGGCAGGGCTGTACAGAAAAAGAGGGTGCCAGGAGGGAAGCTATAGCTTTACAGTCTCTACCATTTGCAGTCTCAGGAGTGTCGCCTCTCCTGAACTCCACTAAGTCAAGGGGGTTTTTTTGCCCTTGCTTGAGAAACAGACTCCTCCTGGACTGACCCCTGTGTCCAGGGGTGGGGTGGGCCCTAGCTTAGGGCAAAGTTCTTGATTAAAAACTCTGGCTGCCCAATAGAAGGAGATACGGGGTAGACCACATGATGTGCCCCCTCCAGAGGAACAAATGGAGTGTGAAGAAGTTAAAAGGAGAATTGAGGCGCCTCCTTAGGAGGGCATCACGAAAGGATTCAAGGAGATTAGGACATCTGAGAATAGGATGAATAGGACAGGAAGATGGAAAGGTGCAGTTTCCCCAGCTCAGAGATGGGAGGGCGTGTGAGAGGTGGACACAGGTTAAACGAGGTACATGGAGAGACTGAGCCGTCGCCGATTCTAACGCTCACACACTCGGACCTGCCCATCTATAAGCTAATCAGCCTTCCGGGCCCGAGCCAGCTGGGTTGGCTGTAGTAATCATGTGAGTAATTTTACTAAAGATCATACTCAGTTAATTTGTATGATTAGGGAATTAGCAATTGCCTTCTCTGATCTCAAAGATTATTCAAAACACAAATATTCTCAGAATTAAATGGAAATAAAAGTGGTATATTTTTAAGTATAAATTAAAGTTTAGCTGAATATTGCCTATAATAATGCAGTGCAGAGATTTACAGTAATAGTTCATTCCCTCTGGGGTTTCACTACCTCTTTTGCTTAAGGTATCTCTCTCTCTCTCTCTCTCTCTCTCTCTCTCCCCCCCTCTCTCCCCCTCCCCCCCACCTCTCCCTCCCCTTCTCTCTCTCATACACACACACACAAACACTCACGCACACACATACACGTTCTCTTTGCCCTTTGAACTGGAACAGTGATCTGTTCCCTGTGATTAAATTAGTGTAAGTAATAAGATATCATAGATTTGATTGATTTCCCTGGCAATGGTTATTAACCAGCCCAATTCAGAGCCAAGAAGAACCATTATTCTAAACATTGATTTCTGAACAGGCATGCAGGGAAGGAAATTCTCAGCTACAGAGATATTCCAGAAGGAATTATCAGATAGGATGATATATAGTGTGGATTCTCAGACATGGCAATGAACCCTGTGGAATCCTCAAACATGGTGATATACAGATGTCAGCGTCCACTGGGAGATGGAGAAATGCTGTGAATATACTTTAGCAAAGTTCACTGGGAATTCTTAGATGCACCATAAAATGTAAGGCTGAGAACTGTATTGTATGTCAATCATTCTATTTAATCCAACAAATATATACTTAGTAACATCTCTGAACTATATTTGCTGGAGGCTCAGGAGACAAAAATGAAACATGGCTTCTACTTTCAAGGAGCTCACAGTCAAAGCCTCTATTTCTTGAAGAAGCTCCTCTCAGAAAGGATGGATATTTGGGATGCAGCTACTGGATCAGAGGGTCCCCCTCTGCTGATAGGTTTCCATCTTTCAACCCAGAATCAGAATAGCTCATACATCAGAAAGAAGACCTTCACAAAAATGTGAGGTATCTCATTGACAGTAACAGGATGCTGGAGTATAAATCACGGCTGGAGTCTTTCTGAGCTCCAGAGGAAAATCAATCTACTAAATTAATGGTAACAAGCAGAAATTTGAATGTTCAAATCTTTGACCCAGCAATTTCTTTCAAGGAACCTACCCAAAGAAATACTCCCACTTACCCCTGAAGAAAACAGGATGGCAACAGTATGTCAAAGAGCAAAAAAATGGGAAACTATACCAAAGTTCAATACTGGGATGGCTAAACAAATTGTAGCATACCCCTATCATGAAAATCAACATAGACTTATAGGCATTCATTAAAAAAAGTGAGACAATTCTATTTGAACTGACAAGGAATTCGATTTTTATATATATGGAGAAAAAAGGAATAAGAGCAAGTTGTAGAGTAGTAGGAATCTCTTCAATTTAAGAATAAATGTGTGTGGTTTGTGTACAAATAGGTATGTGTGTACATGCTTACAGAAGCATCTAGGCGCACATATTCCTAACTGGTCATCTCTCAGGAAAGGAATGGGCTTTGAAGGAAAGGAGTAGAGATATGAAAGTAGAAAATGGGGGGAAGAGAATACTGCAGGATATTTCCTCTCCGCAGCATATACCTCTGTAATGTTTACCTTTTTCTTTTTTAATAAAAAAACATGCAATGCTTTTGTAATTGAAGTCATTTTAAAGAAATTTGAAAGGACTGAAAGAGAAAGACCAAAAAGAAGGCAGGCAGGAAGGATAGAAGGGAGGAGGATCACTCATAACTAGATTACTCAAAGACAACTATTTTTATTTTTGTGTATTGCTCTCCAGACTTTTAATGTGGAAAAAATATTCTGATAGTTACTTTCAAACCAAATATGGGGAGAAAACATACTCAATTGAGATACTGTGTGATAAAAATATCACTACATGATTTTTAATATAAACTACGTGGCCATAGTAAGTAAATAAATAAGGTCTTGAAACTTCTGTGGCTTCTCTCCACCAAACAGAAGGCAAAGGAGCTGGAACTGCTTCCACGCAGCTTCCTTCAAGAGTGTCCACACCACACCCAACAGCCACAAGAGAACCGGACACTTTAGTACAAATGCAGGTTTTGAAACTCGTTTGAGTTTTATATGTATTTTTGCCTCCTGTACAAAGGACATCAGGCTCCTACAGAATATTATTTGAGACAACAGGCTTTGGAGATAGAGCTTCTGGATTAGAATCTTGGCTCTCACCTTCTATGACACGTTCATTAAACTCATGGCTTCCTGTTACCTGTATGGGGTCAATGACAGCAATCACCTCACGGTTTGCTAGAAGAATGAGTGAGATGGTACAGGCATGTGCAGTGCTTCCCCGTGCCTCGCACAGAGTGATGCTCAGAAAGAGATAGGATTGTCCTAAAGAGGAGGAGATACGAATGATCTGTAATCCTGCAAGGTGATAAATGGATCATAGCTTCCTTTCTTCTTTGCTTACTTCTAATTCCAGAGGCTTATGAGAGAAGGCGCAGGGAAACAGGCTTGACTTAGCATTCAGGAGCACATGAGAGCACTAGGGTCCCACTGTAATGAGACCTTGACACACCATGAATGGTGAAGCCCTAGAAGTGGTCAGGCTTGGGGACCAGCTGTGGTTTCAGGGATTTCTATCTGGTGTTTAGGCGTGAATGAAGTCTCTGAGTGTCTTTGACCATGATCCAGTGGCCTAGTGTGTAAATGCTCTGCTCAGCACACCCATGGCATAAGGCTGAAGGGAGAAAAAACTAGAAATGAGACTATGGCAGGACGAGGGCTCTGTCTGCTCTTACCCACAGCACTCAGCAGACAGCGAGTGAAGAGGAAGCATTCAGTGACTCTTAATTAAGCCAAAAATAAAGGGAATGTAAATAGAATTAGTGGATATTGATGTTTCAGGTTTTTCAGAATGCACAGATCTTGATTTCCTGAAAACAATCTCCACAGACAATTTCTAGGGTGCTGTTGTTTTTCTGTTCACAGAAGCCACACAGAACCCCACCCCCACCCCATCCTTTAGAATTGTAAATGAGATGCATTACACTTTTTAAAGTGTGTGTGTGTGTGTGTGTGTGTGAAGATTGGTGTGCCTATGGGACTTTTCCAAGTCCAGTATTTGTCTGAATGCCATTGATTTTTTGCCTAATTGTTATTCACTATGCTAATTTCCCCCACAAATCTCACATTCTATTGATCAAAAAGTAATAAACTCTCCAACAAACAAAACAAGCATTATTGCAATGTTGGGAAAACATCAGTTAATATCAATACCATATTTACAATTATCTTTAACCCAAATTTTACCCATGATGCAGTGCATAAGCAGCTTCAAACAAATACGGGCTAAAGGAGCATGTGAAAAATCCTATTGCTTTCTCCTGAAAGGGCCTGACGTGCAACCAAGAGAGACCCAAAGAAGCCCAGTAAGAAGCTGATGGCTAGAACTAGCCACTACTCCAATGGATGAATCCACCACCTACTACTCTTTTTCCTCTTCCTGTCCCTCTCTTCATTTTAAGGGATTGTGTTAATCATAATGGAAACCACAATAGTGAGCAAAGTTGTCTTCCATTATGCTCTGAAATTAATGTTTCCTTAAAAAGAAATCAATGGGATTCCCCAGTGGGTACTTATGCACTGTTGACTTGGCTTACTTGTCCCAGATCATGGGCCACCGGAGCGGGTGGTGGCTTGTTCGCCAACCTTCCTTCCTCTTTGCTATTCTGACCACCGCTTGCAGAAGAGCTGCCAATCACAACGCTCCTTCTTCATGGCCACACTTCATTGGTCCAGGCATGGGCCCCTAACCCAAGCTTGCCCAATCCGCACCATCCTTGGATTTTTTTCAAACTGTAACTAGGAAATACTAAAACATAATTTCCAAGGCTTGAGAACAGCTGTGACTGCAACCAAACGGTGAAAGTCATTCTGAACGGATAAAGCTGACGGGCTCAAAGACACTTAGAAGACAAATGAGGAAACGGAGTCTGGGGGACTTTCAAGACCCTCATTTCAGCTGACTCTCGCCGAGTTGAAGACTTGCTTACATGAGCTGATAAATCCTATGATAGTAGAAGCAGGCTTCTGTCACTTATCACCAAAAACTCCTAATGCAAAACTATCATGAGATGAAAGAACTTAGGCAGATGATCCAACAGGACTCAGGACCACAGCCCAGTGCTGAAAACTGTTTCACAGACATAGACATCCCTGCCCTGATCGAGTTCTCCAAGAGAAATCCTATGTGGAAAAACATCCTGTGGTCACACCCCCTTAAAGAAACACATCTAGAACAGGCACCCGTATCACACACAAATCGGTGTCCTTCATCTGTTCCTCCTTAAACACAAGCGCTGGTTCCTTATTAACACGGCGATTTCATGGGCACCAATCATTTCCTTTGCAGTTCATTTGCCAAGTAGTCCAAATTCAAAGTAGAGATCTGTGAAAACTTCCAAAGCATTAAATACTTGGAAAAATGCATCTGTTTAATGCATAATCTTTTGAATATATAGATAGATAGAGATAGACTCTTTAATCACATCTATTCCTTTATGCCTCTTCATGCATGGTTCTTTAGTGGCAGAGGCATTTTTCAAAAACATAGACCCTCTTTTGTTTAATTAATAATCCCCCCAGACATAAATCACCCCAGCGGCACCCTCTGTAAGCAGCCTCGTGGCAATGACCTACTTTAAGAGCCTTTCATGTAGAGCTTCAGTTTACTATGTATTTTGAAAATTACTGCTCAATAGCTATTTTGGGAGATCAGCATTTTCCTTAGTAAGTTTAGCAATGAGGACCCATTTTCCCACCAGGAAAGGAAAAATCATAGACTAGAACTGAACTAAGATATACCAGGGGTACTGTTAGGAAAATAACCGTAACAACAAGGCTAATGTCTATCTAGCACTTTACTCACAGTCTCATTTAATTCTCACAACAGTACTATTTGACACTATTGTTGCCCCCATTTAATGGATGGGGAAACTGAGGCATGAGGAAATTAAAGTGCTTCCTCTGAATCACACAGCAAGTGGCGAGGAGAATCCAGACCTCAGCTGTCTTGGGGTTTCAGAGCACACATCTCTCTGATGGGCATAAAACTGATACTCACTCACTGCCACTAATGTGCCAGACACCCGATAAACATTAACACATTTAGTTCTCATAGTGACACGAAGTTGGCACTATCCTTATTTCCAAAGAAATGACTTGAAGCTCAGACAACTTAATGAGATTTGTCTTCTTTTTAATTATTGCAGTAAAAACAGTTAACATGAGATCTACCCTCCTAACAAAATTTTAAGTATACAACACGGTAGTGTTAACTAAAGGGACAGTGGCGACAGCAGAGCTCTGGGAATGACTCCTCTGGCAAAACCAAAACTTTACAGGCAACAAATAGCATCCCATTTTCTCTTCACCCGTCCCAGGCAACCACCAAGCTACTTTCTGTTTCTAGGTGCTTGACGGTTTTCTAGACCTCATCTAAGTGCAGTATTTGTTCTTCTATAACTGACTAATTTTACTTAGCATGAGGTCCTCCAGCTTCATCCACGATAGCCATTGACTGAATTTCCTTCTTTTGATGACTGAGTAATATTCCACTGTGTATACAGACATATTTTCTAGGAGGCACAGAGGCTGAAAGGTAGGGCAAGTCTAGAACCAGGAAGCAAGTGTAGAGGGACGTTGGATGCAAGACAAGGGATGGCCAGTTTAAACCATTTCTCTGGGACGATGGGAATCAGTAAGCAATGAAAAGGAGCTGCCTTCTCCTTATTGGCCCTGGTGTTGGCCCTAATCCAGAGAAGGTGGCTTCATCTCCTATGAATTATAGGAAACTTTATGTTCTGTCAAAATGACATAGTTTCCCGGATGATGTGCTAAGTCCTGGTGAGCATCCTCTCTGGGGAGAATGGAGCCCTGTGTCCACTGAGTAGCTTCTCACCACATCTGTCCCCTTTGCACGTGCCTACCTCCACCTCAGCCCACGACTACAAGCGTCTGCAGGGTGGAAAAAACAGACCCAAACCTAACCTCCTCTTTTCTACAGAACCGATTTGGAATATTGGCTTGAGTTTGAGAAGACTAAAATAAATGTGATGAATGTTATTTGAAAAATCTAGGATGCCATTATGCATTGCATTTGTTTGCCCTAAATCCATTTTCTATTAGCTTATTATTAATTAGCATTTGTTTAGCATCAACTATATACTCAAAGCCAGACTAGATCTAAGACAATAGCCCTGCCCATAATGGGCCACAAGTAGGATTTCTCTGAACAGCCTGCCACCCACATTTAAACCCCAAGAGAAATTACACATATTCCAAAGAAATGCTCTGACACTTAAGTTTCAGGAAAACAACTCAAATAAAAAGAATCACTTTCCACGAGTGGGGCTTTGCATGCACTCACCATATGGGACAGGCAGAGTCTTGAGCCAAATAAAACTCTTAAATGAAAAAAAAAAAAAAAGATTTCACACAAAGTGGCTAAAAATGTATTGGACTCAAAGTCTCCCAAAAGTTGTAAATAACTGAAAATAGGAAGTGCGCATAGAAATTCGTTTGCAATTATTTTATTGCAAGAACACTTAATAGAGATGTAGACAAATCGGATACTATTTACGTAATGATGAGAGATATAACTAGAGAGAGAAAAAGAACTGTCCCTCTCAATTGCATGATATAAAAGGAAAATGCCTGGATGGAGTTTTTTCAAAGTTCGAAGGTATGTTTGGAGATGTTGTCTTAGTTTGAATTTCCCTGAAAACAGAACCTCAGGACTAGGGGTATGATTATTTGGGATCCAAACAGCACTATGAGAAAGAAAAGACAGAAGGGCAAAAAGCCAACCAAGGGTGTGAAAATTAGTAGGTGGTGCCCTCTGGGCATTGGAGCTCAGTCCTGCTGGGGACCCACCGAAATACGTATTAAACACTCCTCAGAGTTGTCCTTCTGAGGGGAAAAGCTGGAGTATTTTTCTACCAATTCCTGTTCATCGTTGCTTAAAGAGCCCCTGGAAGGGGAGCCAGGCACTTTGGTCCTGATAGGCATTTGAAATCCATCTCCAAATGCAGGACACAAAATAAGGATGGGTGTGGCAATTTGCTGAAAAGGCCTCTCTTCCACCGGTTCACTCACCTCACAGCCCTTCCAACCTAGTTTCTAAGAAGTTCCTCATGCCTTAAGGCCTTAGCTATGTGCTATCTTGGAAGGGTCTAGAAAATATTCACTCAAATGGCTGTACAGAAGGTTTATTTCCTTTGCACAACCTGGTTGAAAAATGCTGAAACAGATCCTTCTCCTCTAGGTCCAAGCTGTTTTATAATTAAGGTTTGCTTAAGACGCATTTTGAGAAAAGGGTTTTACTATTTTAAAAATAATAGCTTATAGACTACTACCTCACAAATATGGCAGATGAAAATAGATAAATATAAATCCATCATTTTTTTCAAGTCTAAATGTTTATGCTCCAAAGAACATAGCTGCCAGTTACATAAAGCAAAAAGTTTTAGCTGCACAAAGTGAATGTGATGAAAGTATGGTTAGCAAGAAATTTTGGTCAGAACCAAAAATAAGCCTGGATAAAGAGATTCAAATATGCAACAAGTGTGTCTCAAGTGGCCTTTTAGAAATAGCACTTCCTATTTCAGTGGCACTGTAGGAAAAATTATAGGTTAATGGGGCTTCTCAGGACATCCCTGCCCTTGCTTTTCTAGCACAAAGCGCTAAATTATTTAAAAAAGAAACATTCTCTTGAGTGGTTGCTGATCACTTTGGATCAGTGAATTTTCCCTATAGAATTTAGATGTGAAATATTAATAGATTTGAGAGAAAGAAGATTTATCAACTTGGGAGTATCATCTGCCTTGCCAGCTCTGCTCTTTGCCTCTTCTTCTGCAAGAATTTACTCTTTAACAATCCACATCCTAAGATTTGGGGAGTCAAAATCATAGATAAAAAGGATACAGGAGAAAATACAGAAAAAGAGGGCAGGCCAGAACTATGCCTTGGGGAGAACTGCGGGACTTGAATGAAAAATCCCACTTCTGCTACTTGGGTTGAAAGAACTGAGAAGATACTGAAAGGCTATGAGAAATATTTCCCTGAGTTATGTATGCAATCCTTTTTAATGTCCTTTGAGAAACAGGGGCCCGTAAGAGAATTTCTATTAAGTGCTTTGAGTTGCCCTTCTTTGTAACATCTCTGACAGTGATGAATACAAAGACTGGCCCACTTGGCGTTTTGTACAATCTACCTCAATCAGTGTCACTCAAACTGTGGTCCCCCAACCAACAGCAACACTCTTACCTGGAAGGTTTTAGAAATGCACAATCTCAGTCCCCCCAAATCTGTAACCCTTCTAAGTGAGACTCTCTAGGGGCAAAGTATAGCAACCAGTGTTTTAACAAGCTTTCCAGGTGATGTTTCTATAAATTAACATCTGAGAATCAGTGAACTCTCTGGGAGTTTCTAAGAGTTTCCTCCCTGAGTGCAGGGAGGTCTTTTTCACAAAGACTTGAATTCCATCCTCTGAGGGTATCTACAAGCCTCAGGTGTTCCCACCTGTAATACAAAAATTTTTCCAGCATCCAGAGTATCTCAGAGCCTATGGGCCCCTCCCCCAGAAGGTCTCCTCCTCACATACTGCAATGCTCCTCTCTTCAGATATCTCCATCGTGGTCCTCTCTACAGATATTCTCAGTGAGCAGAGATAGCTTGGCAGAGGAGACAAAATCAGGTTGTGCCAAGAGTAGAAATTACTAGCTTTGGTATTTTAAAATCCTCCCATAACATTTTGCACCTTAAAAACATAGTGACTCCAAGGACAAGGAGAAAGGGCACTCTGTTTCCTTTCAAAGGACTGTGTACAAATAAGTCCTTTTTGCATCATTGTACTAGGTTGAACGGTGTTTCCTAAAAGCTATATTCAATCCTAATACCCAGTACCTGTGACTGTAACCTTATTTACAAATATAATTGTTTAGGACCTAGAAGTGAGATCATTTGGGGGTTTATGGCCTATACTAATGATTGATATTCTTTAAAAACAAAGGAGAGGGAGGTTTAAGGCCAGAGACACAGGGAAGAGGGTAATATGAAGACAGAGACAGAGATTAGAATGATGCTACCACAAGCCAAGGAATGCCAGGACCCCCAGAGGCTGGAAGAGTGAGGAAGGATTCTCTGCTAGAGCCTCTGAAGGGATCTTGGAATTGCTGACATCTTCATTTCTGATTTCTGGCATGCAGAAATGTGAGGATAATACATTTCTGCTATTTTCAGCCACTGATTTTATGGTGATTTGTTGTGGCAGCCCTAAGAAAGTAATATAACCATCTGCTAGAGGCATGACCTTAAATTACCCTCTCATATTGGAATCCCTGCATTAGAAAATCTGAAAACTCTTCAGGGTTCTTATAATGATTATACCAAAACCTATTAGATTTATGACCTGTAGAATGGAAACTATAGATAGGCTTATTTCTATAATCAATTCCCTTGGGTAATAATCAATTAATAGTCATTATAATAATAAATATCAATTAAAATCTTAACTGAAAAATGCTGTCCTTGGTGATGATACTGTGCCATGAACTCCAGCTTAGGTTCAAAATCAAAATGAGGCCCAAATTCTGTCTCTTATTGTCTGGAATCCTGCAAAATCTACTGTGTAATTTGTGGCTCAGGATTCATTGATAATGAGGACTGGATTACTGAGGGTTGTAGGCTTTGAAAGAGATGATAAAAACATGACCCCTCCTGCTCTGATGTTTCTTTTGAAAATGAATTGTGTTCCAATATGATTAATATATTATGGAACGATTTGAGCATAACATGAATTCTGGGCTTACTTTCAATTTTATTCTTCAATTGTAGGTTCATTTTCATTTTCAAGAAACCTCTTAAGTGACTAAAAAAAAAATGGCCCGCCGAATAGAGCTATGTAGGAGTACACACACACACACACACACACGCAAGCCCCCAAGCATCTACCTCTGTCCTCAATTCACTGCATGTGTTATGAGCCACAACTTTCCACACCTGCTGTCACAACTTTCTGCCCAATTTCAACAACTTCTTCATAATCACTCACAAGCTGCAACCCAAAACCTGCTTCTGCAAGCAATCCTTGGGTCACTTTAAAGGTAAAGCACCATATTTGTGGTAATATTTATATATGTCTTAACCATTTAACATGTGAAACAATGTGACCATTTTTATTTGGCCCCTATGTCTTTTTATTTCATCTGTCATGGATAAAGTTTTGGAGTGCTTTGCCCCATGAACTCTCTTTTTTATTGCATGATTTTGTATAGTGTGGTAATTTTTAGGAATGCCTATTTCATCTGTTGCATTACAGTAGAATTGACTATAAGGTATGTAAGGCAGGACTGGACCCCCACTAAAACACTCAACCAAAGTTAGCTATCAGTATTTATTAGATGAGAAAACGATGGGCACATAGTAACTACTCAATAAATGTCATTTTTTCCTTTCTGCAAACAGCTATACAAAGATTCCTAATCAAATTAAACCATCAATAAATTTATGACATAAACAAGAGAAAACAGGAAGTAATTATCTTTTCACTCAGATCTCGAATTCAAATTTATCAGAGAGAATAACAAGACATACTTAATATTTCTCCTGATTCTTTCCTAATTCTTTCCAAAGCTATTTTTTAAGCAGGTCATTTACTAAACAACAACAAAATTTGTTTCATGTATGAACTTAACCAACATTTTGCACTTCCTAAAATTACCATTTATGAATATATGTCAGAATAGAATGTCAGGATTTCTCCTGTTTTCCTGAAGAGTTTTCAGTTCCCTTGTCCCCAGTGGGAGGAGAGTATAGAAATCAGAGGGGATATTTTCACAGAGATATCAAGGTCCAGGTGCAGGATTTTGATTCCCTGGAGGTCAGACTCAGTACTGCAACCCCAACATCATTCTACTTTCTGCAGAATGCACCTGGGCATACCACCCATAGGCCCATACTGCAGTCTTCTAGGTTGAGCTAAACAAATCTCTCCAACATCCCCACAGATGTTTTTACATATAGGGCTTACTTCTTTAACAAATCATACAATTCTTTTCCGCATTGTTAGATTATAGTGGGACTTGGGCTATGGCCTTCTGTGGGTTCTAGACCATGCCAAGCAAGCTGCCTGCTAGGAAGACCCGGTTTCTCTCATCACTTGCCCACCCAGATTAACCATAGACGGGTCCGAAGCTTAGGGAAGCACAGATTCCAAAGCCAGCTGAGAAAGTTGGCAGGTAATATACTTCCCACATCATCCTTTGGCCAAGTCTAGAGTCCATGCCTTTGGCCATGGTGCTGGTGACCTAGCAGATGCCCCACTCTGTATTTCTAATGGGGTGCTCCAGCTTAGTGGTGGCAACACGGGAGTGGACTGGGACCCTGGAAGAGAGAACTGGCAGGCAGGGCTGCATGCAGCATCAACACCACTAGTAATATCTTCTTGTTTGGAACAGAAACAAAGGGATGTGGTTCCTCTTCCAAGAGACATTCCCTCACCGAGGACTCCCTCAGTTATGCCCAAATGGAAGACATCGGGGTACCATCCACTGACATAAAGAAAAGCAACACTGTGTTGCTGGCCATGACCTCAGTGGTGCCCCATTGTTGGTATACAGCATTACTTTGTCAAAGACCCCTTCTCATGGGTGTCTAGAAGTTCCCTCTTTCACACAGACCCTCTCTCTTTTCTACATCCCTAGAAGGGCCCTAGATTCTACTACTACTAATGGCTCAGCCTGCAGTGTCTCTATTTGAGCTAAAGGTATAGCTCCAACCCAGCCTTTCACAGCCCTAAAGACATCTCTGAGACTTGCTGATACGCCATCTCAAATAGTGTTGTTTTGATTTGTTCATTTCCTAATAGTCTTCATCTCATTACTCTCTTTTTCCACCAGAAGAAAAAGATGAAAGGAAAGAAAGGTCCCAATTACTATACAGAAACACAGGAAGCCTGAAATGAAACCTCTTAGCCTTTGAAAGAAGCTGCGTAGGAGAAAGAGATAATTGTCATAGAACCAGAGATGAACTATTTCTCATGGTTTCCAGGACCCCCCTAAGTTGAAGTCATCACCCAGATTTTCCTAGATGGCTCCCCTTCTTAGCAACTCACACAGCCTCCACATGACATCAGCACAGGAGGAAGGAAGCCAAACAAGATGATGATGATGATGATGATGATAAAATAACATATAATAGTGGCGGGTATTGGTCAAGGTCTTTACCTGACTAGTATTTACCTAGTTAGTCCTCATTCAATCTTATAAGGTAACCACTAATATACTAATTTTTAGATAAGGAAACTAAGGGAGAGAAAAGTAATTTTTCTAAAATCCAACAGCTAGTGAATGACCCCGCCAGGACTGAGACCAAGCAGTCTGGTTCAGAGTCCATGTGTCCATGCACATAATCATGTGGGGAAAGCGCCGGGAGTCTGACACGCCTGTTACCTCCCACCCCCACCACCTGCCCGGATAGTGTTGGGCTGTTCCTTACCTTCTCTGAGTCTCTATTTCATCACCCATACAGTGGAAATATGAGTGGGGACCCTTACCTCAGAGCATTTTGGAAAGGAGCAAATGAGACCAGCCGTGGAAAGTGGGTGTCCATCAAAGAGGGTTGCAAAGTAAACACTCCCTTCTCCCCCCAGCAGGAGAGCTGGTTCATTTCTCTTTCACCTGCACTTCCCCAGCTTCGGGCATGTTCCTTTACATTGAAATACAGAAAATGAGAGAAAAGTGGGATATTTTGTTCTCCACAGTCACAAAACTGTCATTTCTACACCACAATCCTTGAAATTAGAATATCAAAGGGACCTTGTCCACCCTGTCCACCCAAGGACCCCCAGTCTTCCAATCAGATCCTATTTCTGAGAAACTGAGGTGGTCCCTCAGCCGAAAAAATATTCATCATTCCTATTCTACACCAAGCACTCAGTACCAGGATTGCAGGGCGAGAAATCCAGCCACAATCCTCCATTCCGCAGAACTTACATTCTCCTGGAGAAGACCGATAAATAAGGGGGCACAGGAGAAATACATAAATACAACTTAATCAGTGAGGAGAGACTCTAACAGGGAGCTGAGATAGCCTTTGGCCTGAGTGGTCAGGGAAGGCCACTCCAGGGAGAGGGCATGAAGGAGGAGATGGAGCGCATCTAGAGAAGGGCAAATGACAAGGTCAATCAACAGAGATGCCACCAGGGAGCTGTTCTCCCAACCCCCAACTCCGCAGTGGGGGTGAATTTCGCCAGTAGGGTCTCTGTGTAAGCCCATCACTCCAGCTGGAGTCTGGCTTCCTGATTCAAGTAATTTCTTTAGCCTCCTCAGTTCTTCATCTGTGCAATGGAGCTGATACTTGTTTTGACTGAGGAGAGTTGCTGCTGGGAGGACTAGATAAGCCAGTGTTATCTACCACTGCTCAATAAGAATATTATCTCCTTGGTGGGGCGGGGGGAGTAGGACACGGATGCCCGTGTTATGCTCCACCAAGCCCCTGTTTGGAGTTCCCTCTATACTGGGCTTGCTCAGAGACTCTAAAAAGTTCCCCTGATGCTACTGGTGTCTTGAAATGCAGGTCTGGTCTTGTGGAATGGTCTGGCGGAGTGTCCCTGTATGTCCTGGCCTTTGTCGTGGCAACGGTAAATAGTTCCCCCACATCTGTCTCTCCAAATGAAGGCACAAATTTGGTCGGGGTAGGGGGGAGGAGGGGGACAAAGGAATCTACTGAACTCTCGGGACAGATCTTCATTCAGATCTCAGGTCATTCTCAGGCTCCTCAGAAGAGGGGCGTGGCCAGGACTCCCGCCAGCTGCAAGACCCACTGGAACTCAGCCCAAGTCGCTGTGACCTTCCTTTGTTCGAGCCCAAATAACTTTCAAGGTTCCATTTCCTATATTTTCCTCAGTTCCTGTGATCGGAAAATGTCCCACCTCCACCTCCTCCCCCACACTGCCACCCCACCCCGTCAGTTGACCCCTCTGCTTCCACCAGGCAAAGCTGGGTCCTCCCCTCCTTCAGCGCCACGCCATGAGTGGGAGAGGAGGCTGGGCCCTTCCTCGTCTTGCCAGTCTCAGAGGAAGCTCCTTTGACCTTCCTCTGTTATTATCACTCTTCTCCTCATTACTCCACCCATTGACATCCTGAGCCCCCTCTGATCACAGCTCCTCACTTCCTAACGCCCCATTGTTCAAGGTTTCCACAGTTATTCCTCTGCCCTACTCAACCCCCCCGATCAAACCCCACACATCACACACTGCGTCCAAGTCCATCATGGGGCCCCGGAGCCCCCACCTGCTTGGGCTGCACCCACCCTGCTGATTCACTCTCTTTTAAGTCTTCCTGCCCCACCCCCCGCCGTCAGACGCGCGAACAGACTTCTGTAAGCTCCTCCCACTCAGGGATCTCAGGCTCACAGAAGAACTGGGGTCCCCTCATCTACCCTCCCACGACCAGCCCTGGTGTCTGCACTGTTGGAACATTCTCTGCTGCTTCCACCACCCCAGGGCTCCCCTTCCACAGGACGCAGAATGATCTCCTTAAAACTCAGAACAGATCAGGCTATTCCTCTGCTGAACACCCTTCAATGACTCCCCATTTTCTAGGGAATAAAGAACAAATTCCTTAGCATAAAAGAACAAGTCTTTCGCCTTTCAGTCTTACCGACATCAATAACCATCAAGTGTGACTTCAACCATGCTTTTCCCTGCGTGTGCCACACTTGCTCCTGTTTCAGAGACTTTACACACATTCCTCTGCCTGGAATGCCCTTACCCTAATTATCCATGTGTCTCCCTTCCCCACTCCTTGCTGAAATGAGACCTCCCTCCTCCCAGCGTTCTCTAGTTCCCCACCTCTACCTATCCCTCCCTTACTACTCTCTGAAGTATTATTACATTTGTTTTGTTTATTGTCTATCTCCAACCACTACAATCACAAATGATAAGTTCCATGAAATCAAGATTATTCATGACTGTATTCATAGTACTACCTGGAAGTTTCTGGCACGAAGTCAGTGTGCACATGAATGTTTGTTGAATGACTGAATGAGTGAATGAACGCCATTTGGCCTGAACACTTCAAGGAAGAAAGTAAGGACCAGAGAGAATCTGTGGTTTGGATCACAGCAGGCTGTGTAGTGTCAGTCTGGTCTGGACCTTAATCCAGAATCAGGATTTGCAAATTTTGTGACTCTAGGCTTTACCAGATTGACCCTCATTTCCTTCCTTCCCAACACAGCATGGCAATCCCTATGTCCAGCCCTCACAGACATCCCGATCAGATAGTACAGAGGCAGCAGAGAGCAGTGGGAGAGCAAGGGGAGCAGGTGAAGGTTGAGGGACACTTTGGGTGGTCTCAAGGAAGCACCAGGGTCTGCCAAGTGAACCCAAGTTCCCAACAGAGAGAGGAGCTGCCCCCCAGGGCCCATCTGGTGAACTGTGGCCCATACAGGTCTGGGGCGGTCTCTCCTGCAGACCCCTGCCCCTTTTTGCATTTCTCTGGGAGGCCATGCTCTTGTTAAGTAAACACCATGGACTGAACACAGGCTCCAGTTTCCACCCACTTTCTCTCTCTCTCTCTCTCTCTCTCTCTCTCTCTCTCTCTCTCTCTTTTTTTTTTTTTTTTTTTGCAGGCACATGGGGCACAGAGCAGGCCTTGCTTTGAATTAGGTCCCAGACACCCCCTAAGCAGGAGCAGATAGACTGGTTTGACACAAACCAGCAGGGCTGTTTTCTATGGCTGACCCTCTGATGCTTGTTCTCATTCTCTTCTTTTAGAAATGACTGAGTTGTCACCCCTCCTTTCCAAGTTTCCCCACCACTGCCAGGGCATATGGCTCAAAGAGCAGACCTGAGCTGGTATTCACCTCAACTTGACATTTCCCCTCTTGCAGTGGTGTTCCTTGGGACAGTGTCAAAAGGGATGAAAGAAAAAAACATTCTCACTCTGGCTTGAAGTTGGCCACGTTTGCAGGTGCTCAAGTTGCAGCCGAAAGGAAGTGAGAGTTCGGGGTTTGTGATTTGAGCTGAAAGGCCAAATGGCTTTTTGACAACTAGCGGCAAAAGACCCAGAAATGTTGATGCCATGAAAAAGGAAGTAAAAATACAGAAGACTTGAGAAATTAAAATAGCTGCAGTATTTATTTTTCAAATTCTCTATAGATGAAATGTTCTTCATAGTCTCTTGAAACTCTAATATTCTACTTCAAGATAGAAGTCAGTTTATTATTTTAGAATCAATGTGGAAAAGTATGCTTGTTCTTGCAATAGTATCATTTACTACTTTCCCTAGACGTACCAATTTACTATCTGGACACCTTTATAAAAATTTTGAATTGCTATTCACGTTAAGTTATACTTTTCTAAAATTTGGAGGATCTGCATTCTTTAGATTGGTTAATACTTGAGAGGTCATAAATATGGGAAGTAAGAGCCACCTTCATAATTATTGTCAGACTCAGCTGCAACACTCACACCACTTCATGTTGAAAACTCTCATCACAACTTCTCAGGCCCATCCTATGAAACATCCAAAGTCATTAACATCCATAAAGCCTCTGCTAACGTCTCTGCCTTCTCAGATTTCTGCTGAAATGCCCAGAAAGAATGTAAACATGCACCAAAGTCTCCACCAGCCCCTAAAATATTCTAGATGGAAACAGAGACAAAGAAGGATGGCAAGTCCTACCTTCCTCAATGAAATGGCAGCCTGTCCGCAGAGAGAATGGAGGACACTCAGCAGAAATCTACCCATAGGGCTGAAAGCCCCAGATAGGCAACCCCAGTCCCTGTCACCACTCAGGATCAGCAACATCTATTTCCACCATGGTGCTTAGTGATCCCCAGATTGCCTTCCTGCCCAATCAGCCACCAGACGCACCTACATTTCATGTCAGGCCAGAGAGTGGGACTCTGCTCTGACTGGTGCCCTTGCTGAACTTGGAGAAGACATTGCAGACCCCACTGAGGCACTCTCTATCCCACCACCACCAGGTCCATGTGTGTTTCCTGCTCTAGTTCCTTCCTGAGCCCGAGAAGCATCTAGATGTCCAAGTCAAGAAAGGGCAACCCCAACATTCTTCTTCTAACTTTCAGCTAATGGACTGCCTACAAACTAGGAGGAATTTACTGGAGGAAACTTTTATCATATTTGTGTAACGAGGAGCTACTACTGGCTGAGCATTGATCTTCTTTAATAGCAATTCTCCAATTATATAGAATCTCTGTTTAAAATGTGAATTCCCGGATCCTGTCCCCAAGATCTTGATTAAGTTAAATGAAAGGAAGGCCAAGTGATTTTCAATTTTGAGAAAGAATTGAGATGATTTTAACTCTGGAAGCGTGTGGGCAATATATTGAGAAGCATTGTTCTGAGAGTTTTTACAAAAAGTGGAAAGATTCTGAATCTATAAAAAGATGCTTTCAGCTGAAAAATTGTGACTACTCAGAAAGTTTGGGTAAATGACTAAAAGACAAGTCCAAAAAATTGTTATTCTTGTTCATAAAAAGGATAAAAAAGACATTAAACTTATGAAAGTACAGTAGTCAGACACAAAGATAGTTTGAGATCAGGAAAAACTGCAGAGATAAATAAAATGTTTACAAAAGTTGAAAATAAAAGGAAGAGATTTGGGACTTCTGGGAAAATGACAGATTCAGGGTGATGAAAGTTACCCTCTCCCAGACAAACTGATGGAAGTTTGAGGTATATTTTTTTAATGCAAAGAAGTCCTAGAAGGAAAGAAAAATAAATCTCAAGATCCCAAGGTGAGTTAAGGAAGTTTATGAGCTGATGCTGCCATGGACCAAGAGATGTTCAGGTTCAGGTCCAGGTTATAGGTTTCAGGAGTCTAGAAGCTTCACCTTCCACAGAATACAAAACTCAAGAGGGTGGGATTGTCATTGTAGATAGAGGAACAGAATAACCCAGCCATCACCAAGAAGACTTAGCAAGGAAGCATCCACAACAGCTTCACAGATTCTGACATAGCAATCAATCATTGCTGAATCTGAGCTTGGAATCAAAAATCACAAACCACAAGAAAAAATGGACCATGACTATGAGGGTCATCAGGCAGAAATACATAGAATAAGTAGGAAGTAATAACATGGTATCTCAAAGAGATGGTAAGGTAAGATAAATTACAAATGTTACAAAGAAAATAGGATGAGAGATAAGGATGAAAAAGGAAGAAGCAGACTTGAAAAAAGACTATCGTCTAAGCTCACTGCTAGAATTTAAAAATATAGACAATGAATAATACGGTAGCCTTTAATTAAAATATGAGCAAGCTAAATGCAGCAATAAAAAGGAATATATTTATTTATATATTTAGTTGGCCAATGTCATATATATGTATATGCATATATATGATCAAGTCAGAATTATGCCAGAAATGTCAGCATAATTAAACATGAGAAAAATCTAATGAAATTTACCTCATTAACATATTAAAGGAGAGAAATCATATAAGCATTTCAAAAGATGCCAAAAAACGTTTGACAAAATTTAATAAACTTTCTCAATTTTTGAAAAAATAGTCTTAGCAAACTGAGGGTTTGGGAGGAAGAGAACTTCCTAATACAGCATAACAGCATGCCTATTTAAAGGTCCAGCACACACCATAAAGGATGGTGAGGATTTAGCAGCATTTTCTTTAGTCAGGACATGGAAAAAGGAATACTGTTATTCCACCTGCTCAGCTATGTAGAGAGTTCTCAACAGAGGCAAGCAAGGAAAAGGAAGGAGAGGTATAACTGACTAGAAAGAAATAAACATTTTTGTTGGCAGACAACATTGACTATATAAGACAATGTAGAATATATGTCAAAATTATTAAAAATAGTTGGCATTATTGCCAGATATAGATCATTATATTAAAATAATAACATTCTCATGAAAATTAGAAATATGAAATTTTAACTCTTAGTTTTCAATCAACAATATATAAGATATCTAAAAATAAATGCAAAAAAGTAAGGCATTTATGAAGAAAATTATAAAGTTGTATTTAAGAACCTAAAAAATATTCTAGATACAGAGGAAAATATGTCAATGGATAAAAGAACTCAATATTTTCCCAAAAAAGGCAAAATTTTCAACATTGCACATTGCACATTTTCAACAAAAATCACAATAAGGATTTTCATGACAATTAATAAGCTGATATTAAAATTCATGTGCAAGAATAATGGACCAAGATTAACCAGGACAATTGTAAAGAATAATGATAGGAGATTTTTCCTAACATTTGTCTATCTGAGTTGTAACTAAAATAGCATGGCACTAGTTCAAGGAAAAATAAGTTGACCTGTAGAACTGAATTAAAAGCTCCAAGAGGAGCCCACCAAAATGGAGAGAAATTTTTTTTTTATAATTTTAAAAAGACTTTTTTAGTGATATTCTATCAACTGGTCGTTCAAATCCCTACCTTACACAATATACAAGCATAAATTCTATATAGATTAAATGTCTAACTATAAGAAGTAAAATTTTAACAATTCCAAAAGAAAATCTAATATAAGAGAAGATTTTCTTATGCAAAAAACACAAAATGAAAAACTGACAGACCCACTAAATTAATATAAAAAGCTTGTATATGACAAAAGACAACATAGGCAAAAACAAAAGAGAAGCTGCAAATTTGCAGAAGCTTTTTCTGATTCATATAGTAGGAAGGAATTCAATCCGGTACATATAATGAATGCCTATAAATCAATTTTAAAAAGACAAACCAACAGAAAACGGAGAAAGGCTGTAATCACAAATTCATGGACAAGAAAGCAACAATGACCAAAAAGCATATGAGTAATGATCAATTTCTCAGGCAATTACAGAAATGTGAAATAAACCACAATGAGACATTCTTTTACAATCATCATATTTACACAAATTGTAAAAATCTGATGATAATCAAGTATTAGTGAAAATGTTGTGCTTTAAAAACAAACAAAAAATCTTTCTTTTCCAAGGCCATTAAGCATTTACAAAAATATGATTACATAATCAGACCTTGAAGGAAACCTCAAAACATTCCAAAGAGGAAAAGTCTCGTAAAGTCCATTCTCTGACCACAGTGGAGGAAAACCAGATTTTTTTCTAGAATGTGAACCAATGAAGCAGCCACTTGGAAATGGAAATAAAATCTAAAAGCAAAATGTAAAACCTTCAGGAAAAATTAGAAGAGAATATGAAATATACAAAACCCACTCCAAAGTAAATGATTAGCTCAAGTGAGAATTCAAAACTGCAAATTCAGAATATTCTGAAAAATATTAAAGGAAGCATAATAAAACTTGGAAATATGACTGAAAATGTGCAGACCTCAAATGGTTTCTGGGCTGTGCCATTGGTCTTTCCTCTATATACAGCTAATGGTTAAGTAAAAACAGAATGAACATTTTACACATAAATACATATGGACATATAGTTGCATGTGTGTGTGTATAAGTAATGTATACCTGAGTGCATAGAGATGATTATATGTGTGCATATATATTCGTACACACAATATAATCATTGGTTTAGATGAACTGCATAAGGAAACACTGAAAAAATAATAATAGCAATTCCTCTAGGTATTAATCTAACAGTGCCATGTAATATTTTATTTTGTATTTACCTAAATTTCAAATATATATATATTAATTTCATAATTAGAGAAATGAGAATAAATTCCCCAATTAGGAAAAAAAGTTCTTGAAATTTTTTAAAAGCTGGAAATGTCTAGTTTTAAGTTGTTTTTTCGTTCTTGTTTTACATTTTTCTTCACCTCCTGAAGTTTTCTTCCATTATATTTTTAGATTCAATTTTCTTATACACATTTTGATTTGATATGTTCATCACCTGTACCAGTTATATGAAAATAGGATGTCCTCCACAGTCATGATCTTCTCACTAATATGTGCCTCTGTCTTTTGCTCCATATCACAAGAGTTTGTTCAATCTATCTTCTAGGGCACTGACTCATTTCTCCACTGGTGGCATCAGTCATTCTGTGTTTGCAATGTACATTCAATCCTATTTTACTTTATCCCCGGCCCCTTTATTGAGGTATCACTGACATGTAACATTGTGTAAGTTTAAGGGATGCTGTTAAATAACCTTGATCTTGAGGGACTTGGCATCAGATGGATACTTGAATATTCCAAGATGATCTCACCACAGCCCTGCTTTATTCACGCAATTACCATTTCTTTTTCATGGTAAGAACATTTAAGATCTATTTCTCTTAGTAACTTTATAGCAAGTTCTCACTTAACATCATGAATAAATTCTTGAAATATGGACTTTAAGTAAAAGGACTAACAAAAGCATGTCCTCAAATCACATCCTCTTGTCCTGTCCTTCAACACTGTGCCAGTACTTCCTTTATGCTCATCGATGTTGTAACAAAATTACATTGAATGAAGCAACATCATTGGATGATCTGCTTTTCTGTCTCTGGTGTTATGTTATTAACTATAATCACCATCCTGTAAATAAGATCCCAGAACTTATTCTTCTTAAGCCTGAACGTCTGTGCTCTCACCAACAACTCTCTATAACCCCCACCTCTAACCCCTGCCAACCATCGTTCTGGTCTCTGCTTTGATGAGTTCAGCATTTTTAGATTCTATATATCGGTGATATCATACAATATTTGCCTTTCTCTCTCTGATTCATTTCTGTTTCTATTCCATACTATTTACTCTTATCTTTTCCATGCCGTTTCCACCCCCAGTACTTTTGCCCAGGGCTCCCTCTGTCTAGAACTCTCCTTTCCCTTTTCCTGTCACTTCCTCTGTGAGGCTTTCCTCTTCTCCCACGAACTTAGGGAAGCGAACTTAGGGAAGCAGGATCCTTTTTCAGATCCCACTGCACCAATGTGCTATTGCTAAGAGACACAGGATTTCCAGCCATCTCTGCACATGTCTGCTTTCTCCATCTGATGCCAAGGCCCTCAAGATCAAGGTTATGTAACGGCACTATATAGAGTGTATTTTCAACAAGTAGTTTGGTCAGACCTTTGAAATCCTTGTTAAGGCTCAGTTCATAGTCCTCTAATTACTAGAGATATTGTACTTGGTTTGGGGTCTTTCCTATTATCTCTTCCATGAATGTGTGACTATAGCCTTGCACCTTTTCATATTGCTTTGTTTTCCTACTGATTTAAAGGAAATCATTATATCATATATTCTGATTTCATTATATAGAAAACCCTTTGCACATAAAGGATTTATATTTATATATACCTATTATATGTCCATTAGTTGTTATTATATATAAGGCATATGCCAAATGTTTTTATAGACTTGGATGGTAATAAGTATATATAAGCAATATTTCTATATTATATATCAATGCATATTATATATAGACATGCATATTTTTATAGCTATTCCATCAAAAAATCTTTTCCATCATTTAAGGTCTCTTTTATTTTTGTTTAATTGTCTTTTGTCCTACCAAAGTTTTTACTTCATCTCACTCAAATTATCAATCTTTTATTTGTGAAGATTTTTCCTATTGCTATATCAGATAGTCTCCTACAGTTTTTCTTAAAGATTGAAACATTTTGCTTTTTATAATTAGGTCACATTTCAAAGTTGTCACTCCAGTGTTTCTGAATTAATGAAACAAAATCTCAGCTGTTCCCTTGAAGCACCTGATCTCAGGAATTCGAGGAAAGGCCCACCTCAGAATGTGTGCCTGTGTTAAACAGCTTTTTCTAGGTTCTGTGGTATAATAAATGACCTCTGAATCTTAGCTGACAAAACAAATGTTTATTTGTCACTCACATTACACATTAGCTGTGACTCAACCAGGGCTCTAAGACTCTGATCCAGCTGTGGGTAAGTTTCAGGTCCACCCACTACAGAACCAGGATGAAGGAGAATTTTCCATTTGGTTGCTACATGTGGGACTCATAGTGGAGAGATGTAATAAGAGAGATGGTGGAAACTTTCAGTGGCTCTAACAACTTGGATTCTGACATAACAAACAGGTCATTGGGCAAAGTAAGTCACATCTTAGATCCCAAGTTAGTGGATTGAAGGGAATACTGTAGTGGAGCTTCTCACCCCAAGCCTTGAACCAACTCTACCCACCAATATGGCCTGTGCTCAACCACCACATGCCAATATCCTGGCCAAGCTAGAATTGACCACAGAGTTTCAAATTGAGTGAAGGGGATGATCAGAGATGGAGAAAAAAGGAAAGAAAAACACAGGTCCCTTTGGCAAGGTAAATGTTGCTTAACGTCCAAAAAGTGAAACAGTTCTTCCACAGTTTGTCTTGGCTGATCTTGGCTTAACCTGCATCCATTAATTATCCCCACCTGGCCAGGCTGTGACCCACCCTCACTCTGTCTGTCGCAACAGGGAATGTGGATAGGCATGCCCGAGCAGTCACTTGTCAGAGTTCCCACTTCAGTTTCTCAAGCCCTAACCCAAGCAGCAAAACCTCCCTCAAAGCAGCACTGTTGGCTGCCTATGACCACGCTCTGCCCTTGATAATTAGATGAAATCTGAGCTCACCCTGGAATGCATGGGACATGCAGAAAATACCCAGCAGCATGGTTCCTCCAACCATATGTCCCAACCATTGCAGAAAAGCACCTGGGGTGGAAATACACACAGCGGGAGCACAGAGCCCTGTGCTTGCCTGCTGTTCTCCCTGCAGTAAACAGCTCAGAGGATTTTGCCTAAAGAGTACTCCTGACATGCAGTAAGCATCTCAACCCTTTGATTTACACAGTGGTTCACTAAGTGTGGTCCCTGAATCCATGACTGGAAACTTGTTAAAAATGCTTATACTCAAGTTTTACCTTAGACTTGCTATGTCAGAAGTTCTGAAGATGAGTCCCATCAATTTGGTGTTTAGGGGCCTCCCTGGTGGCTCAAGGGGTTAAGTCTCAGCCTATGAAGCTATCCACAGCCACTGCAGCATGAGTTTGATCCCCAGTCCAGGAGCTTCCCACATGGTCAGCAGACCTCTCCTGCCTTGCCCACTGCTCCCCTCAGCAGTGTATTTCAGTCAATCTGCCTGTTCTGCTTCCCGCTCTGTCTCTGAATCCTCTCGCCCCCCACACCTCTGGACTGCACCCCAGCTCTTGTATGCATAGATAAATAAATCTTTTTTTAAAAATCTGGTGTTTGGGCCTCCCTGGTGGCACAGCGGTTGAGCGCTGCGCTGTGGAGCTGTCGGCAGTGCGCGATGCGAGTTTGACGCCCAGCCGGGGAGAGTCCCACATGGTGCGGCAGACCTCTCCTGCCTCGCCCGCTGCTCCCCTCAGCAGTGTATTTCTGATCTGCCTGTTCTGCTCCCCACTCTCTCTAGTGAACCCTCTCGCCGCCCCACACCTCTGGCCTGTACCCCAGCTTGTATGTATAAATAAATAAATCTTTAAAAAAATAATAAAATAAAATAAAAATCTGGTGTTTAACAAGCCTTCCAAGTGATCCTTATACATGCTAGAGCTTGAGAACTTCTGTATCAAAAGGTCAACTGGCCCTGGTGTTCACTCCAGCACTCACCCAAATTTGGAGTGGGGTGGTATTTACAAAGCCCTTTCAATTATAATCCTCAGTAAAAACCCAAATCAAAGTTTCTCATTGGCAACCATGGTTGTTAGGAGTAATTCAGTCAACAAAATTCTACAAAGAAGGCATTAAACATATTTCAGGTGAGAAAAAGGCAGAGGGGCATGGGGTCAGATTTGCTGCATTTGAATCCTAGCACTGTCACTTTTGTATATGACCTTGAACAACTTACTTAAAATTTCCAGTGCAGTTTCTCTATCACATGGGTGTAGTGATAATCTCTTAGTATCAGCATAATGTAGCAGTTCTCACAGTGAGAGCCCCACACTAGCATCATCAGCATCACCTAGGAGAGTGTTACAAAAGTCACTCTCCAGACCAACTGTATTCATTGTTACTGCCGCATAATAAATTATCCTAAAACCTAGCAGCTAAAAATAGCCTACATTTATTATCTCATTCTCTGTGTATCCAAAATCTAGACTAAGATGACAGGATGCCCCTGGATCCAAGTGTCTGATGAGGTTGCAGTCAAGTATCTGATGGGGCTGTGGTGTCATCTGAAGACTCGGCTGGAGGTAGTCATGCCTGCAAGTTCATTTACATGGCTGTTGTCACACCTCAAGCCTTTGCCATGTAGACCTCAGGCTAGTATTGATTGCCTCATGAAATGAAAATCCTCTTTCCTCTGGGCAAATGATCCAACAGAGAGCACGAAAGAGGGATAGAAACCACAACATATTTTATAACTTAATTTCAGAAGTAACAGCCATCTGTTTTACCATATTCTGTTCTTTAAAAGCAAGTCAATAAGACCATTTCATCAAGGGGAAGGAATTACACAAGAATGTGAATGCCAGAAAACAGCAACATCATAGAGGGTGCCTACCACACCTACTGAAGGAGAAACTCTAAGGGAAAGCATGTTTTAACAAGCCCTCCAGATGATTCGGATACACATTGTTTAAAAATTATGTAACAATGGAAGCAGAGTACCTCATGCAGTGTCTGATGCATGAATATTCAATAAGGTTATCTATTAGTTTATTGTTATGGTTACTGTCTGCCTCCAAAACTCAGGTGTGAAATAGACCAGTTCTTGAACTTAGCTGAATCTTGAAATCACTTGTGGAGTTTTTTAAATACCATAATACAAAAGTTGCAACTAGATAATTAAATCAGAATCTCTAGGGGTGGGACACAGGTACTAATATTTAAAACTCCCTAGGTAATTCCAATATGCATTTCAGATAGGCCCAGAAAACAGGTATCTAGTTACTATCTTCACTAACAGTCCATGTTCTTCAAGGCAGTCTTGGCAAAAGAATCACTGATTTGTGGTTAAAAATCAACACAAAATAATCAAACCACCAGGCAACCACCAATCTCTAATGTGCACATCTTGGTAAGTTACTTAACATCCTTCCTGCCCCTTTGTCCTGCTGTCCCTTCCCACCTTATTCTTGCTCTGGCAAGGAATCTTGTTGTGCTGCCAGCTGAGAAAGCAGAGATGCGAATGTGCATGAATTTGCACCATGGCACATGGCTCAGATGCTGGCTGGTGCCCCTTCCAAATGAAAACGTTGGAAAGAAAAAAGACACAATGTGTTCTCTCTGGCCTTGGGGAAAGTATTGCTGTCACTGAACTCCGCCGGGGTCAGCTGCAAATGCAGCTGCTGGGAAGGGGGCAGACCATGACCCACTGCAGAACCAGGGGAGAGAACCCCTCTGCCCTGAGGTCCCTGCAGGAGTGAGCTCAGCCAGTCTGCCCTTTGCCTTTAGCACTGGCAGGGCCCTGAACCTCACCCCAGTTCACCCTACCCCAAATCCACCCTGCCACAGGAGGCTTATGTAAGGCGGCTTCTTTACCCCACCAGCAATGCCTGGAAGGGATGAGCCCGAATATCAGCTCCCTCCCAGCCACCTCCCCTGACTTCCCTGAAGGATCAGTCTTAGGGAATCTGAGCTCGGGAGGGTCTGGTTATCATCAGGAGCCAGCTGTGCAGACCAGGGGATCGTCAGATGCTCAGATGCTGCTCCAGAATATTCCTCTTCGAAGCTCCCACCAGAGGCTAATTTGGTCAAGACTGTACCTTTTACAGGACTGTTTAAATCGAAGCAAGGAAGACACAAGCGGGGAAAACTTTTTCTAATTAAAAAAATAATAATAAACCTCCAGTCCATAGTTCTCGTTAACAGTTGACTGTTTCTTGACTCAAGAACCAGAACAGTGCTGACAGCTGTGGGCCAGCGGCAGAGGCGCAGCCTCGGGCACAGGGGGACACAGAGGCAGGGCCTGGGACACTGTGACAGCGTGCAGAAGTTCCAGCTGCAGAGCCCTGGGTCCCCTTGCTGAATCTGATACTACATCATCTCGACAGGCCCCTCTGTGCTTCTGATCCTTAATTTCTTTTTTTTTTAAGATTTTTTTATTTATACAAGCTGGGATACAGGCCAGAGGCGTGGGGTGGCGAGAAGGTTCAGGGAGCGCAACAGGCAGATCAGAAATACACTGCTGAGGGGAGCAGCGGGCGAGGCAGGAGAGGTCTGCCGCACCATGTGGGAATCTCCCCGGCTGGGCGTCGAACTCTCATCGTGGGCTGCCGACAGCTCCACAGCGTAGCGCTCAACCACTGCGCCACCAGGGAGGCCCTGTTCCTTAATTTCTAAAAATGGAATTATGATGAAGAGGGCTCTTTGTTTGAGGATTAAATAAGATGCTATGTGTAAAGGGTTTGACACCCCCAGTGCATTTCTTTTCTAGGACCAGAAAGGGAGAGAGGAACAAGAAAAGAAGGGAAGTTGGCAGAAGAGAAGGAGGAGAAAAGAGGAGGAGGAAGTGAGAGAACAGGCAAAAAGTGGTCCCTGGTTGGAGGGGCCCACAAGAGGCAGGTGCATCGAGCTTGAGGCTCCGTCAGGTTAGACTGGCCCATCTCCAAAGCAACATTCTCAACGAGCCCCCTCAGGCTGCCATAGCTAATCAATCAGAGCAGATGTGGGAGAAAATGGCAATATACCATGCTCAGACCAGACTCACAATTTAATGGAGGAAATCGCCGCCATTCATAGAACGTCTCGTTATTGCCCAAATTTCTCTCCAATGTTGTTTTACAGTGTTTCCATCTGAGTCTTCATCAGATGAGGCCGGCAGCACGGAGCAAGCACACCTACTGTCCCAGACGCCGGCTCAGCAGGGACACCCCTGCGAGACTGACTTCTCGCCTCCTTCCCCACTGCGTGGGCACCTACTGGGAAGGGGGTCCCTTGGCCTCCGCCACGGAAACAGCCCCATGTCCACACCGCACCAGCCGAGGCCCGTGGCTATTCTTATGAAAATAATGTTAAGAACCAAGTCGCAGCCTCAATCAAATAAATACTTTTACATACTCTGTCTCTGGAAAGTTCTGCTTCCATGAACTCTGTAACACAAGGGCTGAGATTGGTGGTTTCAACACACCCTTCAAAGCCCAAGACCCCCAAAGCAAAGATCGTTCCAACTTGACATCTGTAACATTTTCCTACACCAAAAAAATGCACCAGCACACAGGCCCTGTACAATTACAGAGAACTGGGCTGGACAGGCAGCTATTGGCAAACAGCACCTTATGCATTACAACCCCTTGTTTAGAAAGAAAAAAAGGCTTTCATGACAACGCCTGGCCTCCCTGGCTGGAGGTGAGCATCCAGGAAATGCTCCCTCCCCACTGCCCGCGAAACCAGAACCAGGCTTGGCAGCCAGAGGGCCCTTCTTGCCCACTTGCAATGAACTGTAGGGAAGGACACCATGGCCTACTTTTTAAGGAACCTGCTGCCAAATCCAAAACAGGGAGGGAAAAGGAGGAGGAAAAAAGGAGCTTTGATGGTGGAAATTATGACTTGCTGACATCCTTATTCTCATTCCTTATAATCTGTCTAACTCGAGACACGACTTTAATTATAGAGGGGCAGGTGGGGCCCGGCCAAGAACAGGGCTGCAGCTGGAATGCGTGTTGCTGGGATGGCTGGGCACGGAGGACCAGCCACTCTGTGTCCCTTGCTGCTCTCCTGTCTGCTCTCCCAGGGCCAGCCTGGAAGAGCCCCCTGGGGGGCTTTTCTGAGGCTGAGTGAGCGACAGGGGTCCCTGTCCTGAGAAATCCTCCCTCCACTGAAAAGAAAAAGCAAAAAGGAAAAGGAGAAGGCAAGGATCCTAGACTCTGAGGAAGTGACCGGCCATGCCTTATTGGAAGTTTGCCTGCAGTAAAGCCACTTTGCTGTTATCTGAACCACAGGGAGACCCAATTCTCACCTCTCACCCTAAATAAAACATGAAGCACAGCAAGAGGAACAAGCTGGGCAATCGTTACTGAACACCTCGTCCGAGCCAGACATGCCGTGCGGCTCCTGTTGTGTTTTTCTCATTGAATTCAGATAATGGTCGCATGAGACAGGGCTGATTACCCCCCATTTTAAAGACAAGGAAACTGGGAGACATATCTCCAAACCTACACATGAGTGAGGAAAAAGGAATAGAATTCCAAAGTGGGACTGGTATGTCTCCCTGCCCTGGGTTTCAGCCCCGTTTCCTTCCTCATTTAATCTTTGGGAATCGCACTCCCGCTTAAGTCTGAACTGGCTGAACTGGGCCACTGGATGACGTTCTAGGTAGGGCTGCATACCTGGAAGGGCTGGGTGGTGAGCAGGGGTGATGGCAGGGGACAAGCTTACGTGTGTGTGTGTGTGTGTGTGTGTGTGTGTGTGTGTGTGTGTGTGTGTGTGTGTGTGTGTGAGAGAGAGAGAGAGAGAGAGAGAGAGAGAGAGAGAGAGAGAGAGAGAGAGCTTCATGTCTGTGAGTTGCATGGACAGAAGCAGGAGCTGGGGAGCGGAGTCCAGCGACTGTCCCCAGGTTGCTGTCCATTAATCCTGAATAAAATAATGAGGGAAGGAAGGAATGTACTTCTGAAGAGCCTGGGGGCAATGGGCTTTCTAGAGCCATGGCTCAAAAGAGCTGCAGGAAGATGTTAGATGCTTGATAAGGATGTCTTCATCCCCTAACGGTAAGGACCTAGCTTACCTCTAGCGCCCAAGTTAGAATTTCTAAGAGGAATTTTAGGACTATCTAAGAAAGGAGATCAGGGACTGAAGGCATGAACAATGAGCACAAATCAAAGAAAGCCCCCCCAAATTTGTGCTATCTTCTGCCTTATTTACAGAGTTGACAGCAATACAAACTTTACACATTTGTCAAAAAGTGTTCCATGAAATATGAGTTCTATAGGATGCCCATCCATCCATCCATCCATCCATCCATCCATCCATCCATCCATCTCATTATTCATTTATCATTCAACAATTTCTTATTGAGCATCTACTAGGAGTCTCTAATACGTGGGGCACTGTGCTAGGAGAGACAAAATGGTTAAGCCTCTCTCCTCCCATGGTATATGTTCCAACAGGAAGCCAGACAATCAGGATGCATAACTGGTAGGCTAAGGGCACTGTTTTGGTAAAAAACAGTGTGTAAAGGGACAGTGTGAAACACATGTGTCTTTAAATAAAGTGGTCAGGAAAGGGGTGTTTTTTTTTGGGGGGGGTTCTTGGGATGGTAACATTAAGTAAGGGATAAAACCAAGAAATTTTCTGGGGAAAAGCCTATTTAGGTAGGTAAGATGGTAAGTGAAAAAATCCTGATATGAGGATGTACTTACACTGAAGATCAGTAACAGAATAGTTAATGAGTAAGGGAGACAGAAGTGAGGAATAAGATAGTTGATGTGGGTTGGGAAGAGGAGAGATTCAAAAGTACCACACAAAGGAATTTAAGTATGACAGGAAACCACTGAAGGAAACCAGAGAATTCAGGTTAATAAGTATTACCCTGCTTATAATGTCACTAAAACCTAAACAAGTTACTCTAGTAAGGATAATCACCTCCCACATTACAAATACTGTGCTTCTATTAATATGACCTGAAATCTCAACAATTTTTGCCAGAGGTATCAACTCACAACTCACAACAAGGTATCTGAACTCACAACTCTTTTTATTTAAATAGCTGCTAAACCTCATGTCTCTCATTCTACAGTGAAACAGGAGGATATTATTTTAGCTGAAAGTTCAGCCCTGTTACTTTATCTCATGTTAGATTCAGTCCACCATTCCTGGCTGTCAATTTCTTCGTTCAATTTTGACTGTCATCCAGTACGTTTCTTCTCCCTCACTCCCAGGTATGTGCCATTGATGTTTCCAAGGCAAGAATCAAAGTGCTGATTGGATCAAGGTCAACAACACAATGCTAGGACTCACCCCTGGAGACCTCTCTCCCAGTCAGCATAAGCCTAGTTTGTGTTTGATAACTCAAGCATGTGATGGCTAATTTATGTGTCAATGTGAGCTAAGGGATGCACAGATAGTAGGAAAACCTTTTTTCTGGGTGGGTTGGGGGAGGGGTGTTTCTGGATGATATTAGCATTTGATCAGTAGACTAAGCAAACATCACCCTCACCAATGTGGGGGAGCATCACCAATCCACAGAGGGTCTGAATAGAACAAGAAGAAGGGAAATTTGTTCTCTGTTTCAATACCTTATTTCTCATTTTCATACCTTGGATATCATCCTCTAGGTTCCAGCACTTTGGGTTGGGACTGAATGACCCTATGCTCCCCCCAACCCCAGTTCTTCAGTTTGCAGATAGCAGCTTATGGGGCTTCACAACCTCCATAACCATGCAAGCCAATTTTTACTATATTTTTATTTTACCTTTACATTTATTATAACTACATAATGTTGCAGTTATTTTTCATACATATGAATGTATGAATATATATATATGTATAGACACATATGATGATTTTTTAGAAGATGACTGCTATGCTTTTCTCAACATATGTTACCCCTCAGCTCCTGGTGAGCTGAACTTTACCTCCACAGCACCACTTGCTTGTTTCCTAACATCCTTCAATTTAGTCCTTAACTCCATCTCTCTAGAGCCACTTTCATACTGGAGTTCATCAGAGTCCTCCCTGGCTAACCACACTGATTTCTCTAAATCTCCATGATCTCTGTGCAGGAACAGTTTGCACAGGCAGACTTGCACGTGGGAGATTTCCAGCCATTGATACCTTGCTTTTTGAAGTCTCACCCACCAACTCAAGCTGACTTTTTTCTTGGAGTTGTTGGAAATCCACCACCTCCCTGCCATCTAACTGTTCCCAGATTTAAACTCTTCCCTCATTCTCCTTTCCCAAGATTCCCATCACTTCCATTCAGTCAAATGATGCCTAAAAAGTGTGGCTGCGCAAGTCGATGGCCCAGGTCACCTCCACCACCCCCATGGAAGATGAAATTTTCAGATGGGTAAGACATGAAGTTATCAAACCCTGTGCTTTTAATTCAAAGAGACTTTTGTCATGTGTCTGAACATCCAAAGCCCTTGTCATTACAGTTATTTCTCTTGCTGGGACAGTTTTCGATCTGCAACCTGAAATGTTTTCCATTGGCTGTGTTTGCCTTTGCGGAATGGCCTTTAGTGCATAGCATGTAGATTCTGCACATACATTAAGGTCATCCCTCTATGCAAAACCTTGGACAGATCCAGGTCAGGTCTGCACAAAGACAATTTTATAGCAGCAAGACAAAACAGAGTGATTTAACTGGAACATACAGGGAATTGAGGCATGACGTTAATTTGTGTCCATTTTCTTAGTTTTCCCAGAGTGTTTGGGCCATGGCAAGTTCACTTCCCTTCCAGGCTTATTTAGTTTAATCATCTGTAAACTGGGAATGATAAGGTCTGCCCTGCCTACTTCACAAAACCATTCTTCTGCTCACATGAGATAAGGTAGAGTTTTATGCTAGACCTGCAAAGAGCTCAATAAATGTGACAAATTTTATAGGAAATGTATGGGTTTCCTGAAAACTCTCTGTGGTTAGAGAATTCATGATAGGATAAATTAATGCCTTGTGAGAAGAAATAAGGTATGAAAATGAGTATAAAGAAGTCCTATTAAATGAGGCTGGGAGAGTTGCCATGCCCATAATTAGCAAACTACAGCACCCAACATGCCTTGCATCTCCAACAGGAAGTAATGGGTCTTCCCTGCCCCAGCAGAGGAATAAGAAGGTTCCTCTTTGCCCAGCCACAACCCCTCTGTAAGAAAGATAAGTAGGTACCGGCTTGGATTCTGGGGAAGGGCCTATGTGCCTCCCCACAAGACTGAACTATCCAAATTGCCTTTTTGTTGTTTCCAAATAAACCCATTTTGTTGGTGAGATAACTGGGTGCTTTTTGCTTGAGGTCAACAAAGTTTGAGGAAAATAAGAACATTATTAAACCCACTGGGTTTAACATATCTCACTTAATGTTCATGGCAACCCCATGGTCTGGCCACCATAATAATCTCCACTTAAAGAGAAAAACAGTCCAATTAAGGAAAGTGAGTAACTCCTGATGCTGATAGAGGTGGAGCTAGAAATATATGACTGAGGATGGAAGAAGAGGGAAGAAAAGAAAGAGAAGAAACATTTTTGGACTCCAATCCCAATTCCTGTCTTTCTACACGCTCATCTCCATTGGATTCCAGCTCGTCTTTGCTCCCTGTGATCTCATGTTTTCTCGCAGGCTAGCGTGAGCTTAAGATGATCCCAGAAAAACAAGAGAGAGGAAAGAGACATTCGCAAGTGCTCTCCCACACTTCTGCTCACCTCATTTGGGAATATTTTTTCAGTCAAGGCAAGTCATATAGCTGAGCCCAGAAACAAAATGAGAGGAAGCTATGAAGTTAGAGCCCAAAGGGACATGAATACATGAATACAAGTGAGAATCCACTAATTGGAAGCCTCCAGTACCACGCATCTACTACAGATGTGCTGAAGAAGCTGAACCAGAGAAGAGTTTGTGAACGAAAATGGATGATGGTCGCACTCCACCATTCTAACTGGAAGAACAAATAGGGCACAGACTGGAGAAGTAGCCTGGAGTAGAAGAGTCAACCCAGGCTATGCAGGGACCTTTCGTTCCCGGGATCAGGGAGCTGAAGGAACTTCCACTCAAGGGCTGGACCAGCTTGCTCCCTGAGGAAGTAGCTGTCCGGGTTCTGGCTGCTCCCTTCTCTTGCCATGAGCTACTGTCTCCATTTCTCTGACAACATCAGTCTCTGAGAACAACCCCAGGGCTCATGGTTGTGTTTGAGTCACCCACACTCAAGCTGCGGGATCATCTTACTACTAGGATATCAACTGAGAAAAAAAAAAAACACTGAAGAAAGCCCCCAGGCTTCTGGCCTAAAACTCATTTCTAAATACAGACAGTAACTCATAGAGATAGGGGTAAGGATTTTGGTTTTACTAAAGCTGATTTACTGAAACTAAGAAAAATAAACACATGCTCACATATTCACAAATTCATGAATTTGTATTGTAAAGGTATTTCGAATTCAGATTTCAAGAGGCCAGGAATATTGAAAATATGAAGTAAACCAGCCAGAACTGTAACTGCAAATAAAGATTGCATCTTGCTAGCAAATGTGCATTATAAAAATTCCAAGATTTTGTGGTCTGATTGAGGGCAAAACTATTTCCAGAGCTTCACACAGAGTCACAAATACCCCCACAATTCTGGCTGCAAATCTACAACTTCACAGATACAATAACACAATATGAATCTATTCACACACAAATATACATTCTGGTACTCAGGCCTTCAAGTGCAATGACACATTCATCCATATGTTCTTACAAATACACTCATAAATAATCAGACCCAGCCATATAGCTATCACTATGGTAAAAACACACATATACTTGCAAATAAACATAAACAACTGTTCAAAAACATCAAGACCAAGGCTTTATGTACATACAAACCCACACATACAGAGGCACAGGCACGTGGATGAACACGCAGGCTGGAGGCAAGCACACCCCGTCCACTAACATACCATCAGGTGAACATGAACACAAGGGACAGACACATGTGTGCTGCAAGTGTTCCAATGCACGCAACACACATATGCACAGACACTCACAACCTTCCTCCCCACACAATTTGCCCACCCGCGACGCACCTCCGAAGCCAAGGGTGATCCCTGCTTGTATCTGCCTCTACAACTTAGTCAAGTAGCACTCTCCCCTCCTCTTCTGTCAGCCCTCCTTCCTTTCCCAGAACATCGCAACTTCTCTTCTGCTCCAAAATTTTGCACATTCTGTTCCATCAACTCTCCGTGCAATGGGCCCTTACTACTCCTTCAGGCCTCAGGTTCAATATTGCCCACTCAGAGGGGATTGCCCATCACCTGGCATCATGTACATATGTCACGAAGCTACTCCATCATAGAGCACTTACATAATTTTGAAATTATACATGATGTGGGTTTTTTTGTTTTGTTTTGTTTTGTAATCTGGTTCTCCCACTAGACTGCAAGAACCCTGTCTGTTTCACTCATCATTTATGTCCTGAATCTAGCACAGGGCCTGGAAGACAGAGAGCACTTAATAAATAACTCTGAAGTACACATTTCTTTGGAGGGAAGAGAATAAAGAATGTGTTTTTAAGCTGGCTACCTTGGGGATTTTCTGGGAAACAGAAAATGTCCTGCCCTAGGAGCAAATGAGCTAAGGCATTTATATACCAATGCCTGACAATCATTGATTGGGGGCTTTTTCTAAGAACATTTGATCTGTTGTGCAAAGAGGAAACTTTCAGGATTCTGGAGGGGAAAGTCCTTAGGCTCAGAGATACAGATATAGGCAGCAAAAGGTCAGTGAGAGCACACTGAAGGCAGAGGATGGACCAGGGCACCCACAGTTTCTGCTACCAGTCTTCAAGTTGGATCATCTTAACTGTTGAAAACCCATAGAGGACAAGTCTACAGAAAAGGGGACCCCGCTGGTGACTGTGGATGGAAGCGTGAACAGCAACAATTCCTCAGCTGTTGTCCAAGGTCAACAGACCTGGATGCTCAGAACTGCCAGAAACCACAGCAGTGACAGCATCAAGCAAATTCTGCCAGGATGGCTGGTCTATCGTGGGGATGGCTCACAGCAAGTCCACCTCAGGAGACGAGTGCTTCTAAAGATATGACATCCCACACTTAGAAAGTCCAGGCTCTTTTGAATATAAGCCTTTGCAGCTGCAGGAGGAGAAATCCTGTGGTTGGGGCAGTGTTCTGCAAACAACTCTAAGTCTTTGAAATACATGTGCAGAGCAAGAGTCATTTAGGGATGGAAAATGTAACAGACTCAGCTGGTCTTCTGGAGACATATGATGAAATGCACAGCAAACCTCATGACAGCAAAGCAGGCAGCTGTATCTGCTGCTTCTTTGTTCCCTGTCCATTTCCACTGCACTCCTGCCCCCAACACTGGTGCTGATGCCAAAGATAAACTCAGTCGTCCTCACAAAAATAGAAACCAGGTCACAATCATTTTACTATGGGTGTCATTTGTCACCAGAGACAAAGACTATGTCACCTGCACAGATGGCTCTGGGTTTACCAGTTGAAGTGTTCAAAATGTCAAACTCCTAATGAGATCATGTATGGGGAGGAGTGTTCACTTCAGAAAGGCTCCTCTGCCCAAATTGACTTGCCATATGTAAGAACAGGGCATTAACGTATTATAATTGAGCTCCCTTATAAAAACTCATGTAATTAACTCATAAAACCAGCTCAGGGGAGGGAGGGTCCTTCTGGAGAACCTACTGTGAACAATAAAATTCAGGCTTCATGGCTGGATGTCTCTAAACCACCACCCCACTACCAGCAGCACCTCCTTGCTGTCCTTGTAAAGTGCTCACCAATAGGTACTCTAGATCTCAACATGCAGTGTCTGGGCCAACAGCATTAGGATCACCTAAAGACACACAAATGCAAATTTGTGGGCCATCCAGACCTATTATCTTAGTTCAGGCTGCTGTAACAGGATACCAGATACTGAGGGTCTTAACAGAAATTTATTTCTAATAGTCCTAGAGGCTGGGAAGCCCAAGATCAAGGCATCAGCATATCCAGGATCAGAGGAGCATTCTCCTAGTTTACAAATGGCCGTCTTCTCATTGTGTCCACACCTGGTACGTGGAGAGTACAGAGAGAGGAAGAGAAAACATGCTTGTCTCTTCTTATGATGACTTCAGCCTCATGACATAATTACCTCCAAAAGGTGGTGATTTTATTTTAAATAAGCATTTTATAGAGAATATTAATCATGTAGACATGTGCACAGATCAAACAATAAATTTATATAAACCCATGGAATGACTACCAAAAACAAATAAATAACCAGCATGCCTGAAGCTTTCCGCTCCTGCTCAAGTTCCTCTATAAGAGTTCATCATCATATTTACAACTTCCACCATCAATTAGTTATCTTCATTAAAACTTTATCTTAAATAAAATCATGCAGTATTTATCTCTCTGCCTTGGCCTTCTTTCACTCAGCATTATAAATGAGAGATTCGTAGACTATGATCATTTCAAATACTCCACATCCTTGGCAACACTTGTTATTGTCTGACTTTCTCATCTTAGCCATTCTGGCAGGAATGTATAGATATCTTATTGTGATTAGCATTTATGTTTTGCTGATGACTAATGAGGTTAATATGTTTTTATATGCTTTTTGGTTATTTAGATATCCTCTCATGTGTAAGATCTGTTTAAGTTTTATACATATTTCCTATTGGGTGATCTGGTGTTTTTGTTATTTTGTTTGTTTGTTTTTACCAATTTGAAGAAGTGCTTTCTATTTTCCGGCTCATAGTTCCTTGTTGAATATGTTTATTATAAATATCTTCCACTCCATTGCTTGGACTTTAACTCTTTTTGCTGCATTTTGATAAACATAAGTTCATATTTTTTTTTTAAAAAGAGGCCAATTTAACAATTTTTCCTTTTATAGATAATGTATCTTCCTTAAGAAATATCACTCTACCCTAAGATCATGAAGCTATTCTCAAATTTATCTTTATAAAGAGTCATTGTTTTCATCTCTTACATTTAGAACTTCATTGCATCTGGAATTGATTTGTGTGTGTGATGTGTGATACAGCTCCAGCTTCATGTTTTTCCACATGAATATCCAATACAATTTATTGACAGGACTTCCTTTCTACACTTGAATGCAGTGTTACTACTGTCATAAATCAAGTGGACATATATGTTTGGATCTATTTCTGGATCTATTTGTTCCATACGTATGTTGTTTTGTGCCAATACCACACTGTCTTAGTTATTGTAACGTTAAAATAAATCTTGATATTGAGAGTGTAAGTCTTGCAACGGTGCTCTTCTTCAAAGTTGTGTTGGCAAATCCAGATAAAGAAAAGTAATTCATATTTCCAAGTATGTTTTAATCAGGTTGTCATTTCTGTATACATACATACATGTGTACATATATACATACATAAACATACACCACACACATACACACCATGCAGACACTCACTCAAAATCTGCTGAGATTTTTTAAATTGTATTGCATTAAACCCATAGATAATTTGAAAAGAAGTGACATCTTTACAATAAATACTTTCCAATGTATGACTGTGTTATATACCTCAGTTTATTTACTTTGTTACTTCTCAACATTGTTTTATAGTGCATAGGTCTTATATAGCTTTTGATTTCTTCCCAGATGTTTGATGACATTGTAAATTATGGCATTTATTTTTTTCTCAACTTGCTTGTACTTAGCAAGAGAAACATATTTGATTTTTAATATTGGCTTTTTATTTGATGGTAATGCAAAATTCACTAATTAATTTTTATAGTATATTTACATTGTTTTGAATTTTCTACATATGCTTTCATTTATCACCTACCAAAAAAGTGATCGTTTTATTTCTTTCTATCCAGTCTTTGGCATTTTTTTTCACTTGACTTTTTGCTTTGGATTGGACCTCCTGTATACTTTTAATTAGAAATGGCAATAAGGGACATCCTTACTCATTTCCAATTGCATTCCATTATCACCATTAATTATTATGTGATGTGTGCTGTAAGATTTCTTTGTAGTTATTATTTATCAGATATCGTTTTAATTCTCTTCTATTACTAGATTTCCTGAGGGTTTTTTTAATGATTAGGTATTGAACTTTTCAAATACTTTTACTACATCTATTAAGATAATTTTTTTTTCTTTTCTGCATTAATGTGGTAAATAATATGACTGTCTTTAAATGTTAAACTAGCCTTGCATTCTGGGAATTACTATTAATCCAGCTTTGTCTCTTTCTCTCCTCTCTCTCTCTTAACTTGTTTTGATTGGCTAATATCCACACCTATACAGAAAAATTGGTCTGTAGTTTCCCTTTTATGTAATGTTCTTGTCAAATATTATTGCTCTTGAATGTCCCTATAATTCTATTTATGTTTTTTTGAAGTTTGTACAATATTAATGTCATTTCTTCCATAAGAGCTTTTAAAATTTCACTGGTAAACTAATCACCACTTGAAGATTCCTTTCACATGTTGCAGGATTTTAAAATACAATTTAAATACATTTGTTAATATGTGACTATTCAGATGGTCTCTACTTGGATCAATTTTTATAATTTATGTTTTTCTTTGAAATTTCATTGTTCAACTACATATTAAAATGTATTGTCATTTTATATCTGCATGATCTATATTAATTAATATCTCTCTTCCTAGTATAAATTATAATTTGCTTCTTTTCTAAGTCTTATCTGATTATTGTTGCTAGAGAGTTGTCTGCTTCATTAATCTTCCAAAGAATCAACTTTTGAGCTTTTTAAATTTTTCTGTGTTGTATATTTGTTTTCTCATTTCTAATTAATAATTGTAATTACTTTATTTATTCCTTGTATAGTCAGTATTCATTTAGATGTGTCCACATATTTCTTCTCTTTTCTAACTTCTTAAGGTAAATACTTGAATCATGAATTTCCAGCTCTTCTTCTTCTTTTCTTATATATGGGTATAAGACTATAAATTTCTTTCTACCACAACTTTAATTGCATTTCTAATATTTTATAAGGCATGTCTTATCATTCATTTCAAAATACTATTTAATTCTCAATACAATTTATTCTTTAACTCATATATTATTTTTAAAATAATAGTTTAATTTCCAAATATTTGAACACTTCTAATTTTTTGTTGCTTATTTCCAGTTTAATTTAATCTCTAATCAGTGTACGTGTACTAGTTTCAATGCTCCAAATTTGGTGAAATTTCATTTCTGTCACAAATAGCAAATTTTACTCAGTAGTCCATGTGGTACATTAGATATTATTCTATTAATATTCAATTTGCATTCAATTAAGTCAGCTAGGTTAAGTGAATTAAGATAACTTATGTAAATTAGGTCTAGTATAATAAGTGGATCTTTTGTCTTTACTGAATTTTTATGTTTATTCTCTCAACTACGAGAAAATTATGTTTAAGTCACCCACTATTGTTATGGATTTATCTATCTGTAAATCCTTGAAACCATGTTCATTAATTATGAATTTAGAGTTTTTGCATTTTCTTGGTGAATTGCCTCTTTAAGGAATGTCCATTTTTATCTCTAAAAGTACTTCTTTTCTTAAAGTAGGCTTTGCACCATAAAAAGGATAATTATCCCAGCAATATTTTGGTTATTACACTCTTTTGCTTTCAAGTGTAATGTGACCTTATATTTAAAGCAAGTAATTTGCTTTATATGTTTATGTGAAAAGAATTTTCTTTTAATAGCAGAATTTAAGCCATATACATTTAACAAAACTGCTGATATATTTTGGCTTATAACCAACATTTTCCTATTTGTCTTCAAATTTCTCATCTATCCTATGGTCATTTCTTATCTTGCCTTCTCTGCCATTAATATGGCATTACATCAAAATAAAAGCTTCTGTACAGCAAAAGAGACATTAACCAAAACTAACAGACACCCTACCAACTGGGAAAAGATCTTTGCACACAATGCATCCGATAAAGGACTGATAACAAAAATTTACAAGGAACTCACACAACTCAACAAAAACAAAGCCAATAGCCCAGTCAAAAAATGGGCAGAAGAGCTCAAAAGGCACTTCTCCAAAGAAGAAAAGCAAATGGCCAACAGATACATGAAAAAATGCTCAACATCACTTATAATCAAGGAAATGCAAATCAAAACCACTATGAAAAACCCCCTCACACCTGTGAGGATGGCATGCATTAAAAATACAGGCAACAACAAATGCTGGAAAGGATGTGGAGGAAAAGGAACTCTTCTACACTGCTGGTGGGAAAGTGAACTTGTCCAACCACTATGGAAAGCTGTATGGTGATTCCTCAAACTGTTCCACATGGAGCTTCCATACAACCCAGCAATACCACTTTTGGGAATTTACCCAAAGGACACAAAAACACTAATCCGAAAGGATACATGCACCCATATGTTCATTGCAGCACTGTTCACAATAGCAAAGGTATGGAAGCAACCCAGATGTCCAAAAATAGATGATTAGATCAAGAAGATGTGGTACATATACACAATGGAATACTATTCAGCATGGAAAGAAGATAAACACATGCAATTTGCAGCGACATGGATGGAATTAGAGGGAATCATACTCAGTGAAATAAGCCAGAAAGAAAAAGAAAAATATCAAATGGTTTCACTTATAACAGGACTATAAGGAAACCAAATAGGAGAGAGACACTCAGTGGGAGGGGAGGGGAGGATAAGGGCACAAAATGGAATAGAAAAGAACACAGGGGACCATGGAGATGGATCACGGGTGAATTGGTGGTGGGCTACCCAAGGGGAATACAAAATGTAAAAGACATAAAAAACAATAAAAATATATTTAAAAAAAATACATATATAGAATATCAGTTTTTCCATTTTCCCCTCACATTACATTTTTAGTTATACATTCCTTTACTCTTCTTTTTCAAGCAAATGAAGAAAACTTTTAAGCTTTCCCTAGAGATTTTGTTTTTTAAAGATTTATTTTTATTTATTTATGCACACAAGAGCTGGGGTCTAGGCCAGTGGTGTCAAAGGGTGAGAAGATTCACCAGCGACAAAGTGGGGAGCAGAACAGGCAGATCTACTGAAATACACTGCTGAGGGGAGCAGCAGGCAAGACAGGAGAAGTCTGCTGTGCCATGTGAGTTAGCTCCCTGGCTGGGGATTGAACTCATGCTGCAGTGACTAGTAATAGCTTGATAGCACTGAGACTTAACCCCTTTGCCACCTATTCCTAGAGATTTTTACATCCTTGAATTATTAATTTCAAAGAAACTGGCATTTTTATCACTTCCCAGATATTTTAATAATTCTAGAATATTTCAACCCTATACATACAGTTCGTCTCCCTTTGTTTCCATGTTTCAATCATAAAACATTATTACTATTGCTTGTACTGTCAATATTGATTTATATGTGCCCACAGTTGCCCCTTCTGTGTATTTTCATTCTTTGATAATTTTCAGGTGTTCATCTGGGATCATTTTCCTTCTGTCTAAATAACTATCTTTTATCGTTTTTCTAATACACGTCTACTGGTACAAATTACCTCAGGTTTTGTTATATGAAAATACATTTATTTCATCTTCACGTCTAAAGAATATTTTTTTCTGGGTATAGAACTGTAAGTTGGCAGTTATTTTTTTGAATATTTTAAAGTTTTGATCCATTGTTCTCTTATTTGAAAAATTTCTGCTAATACTTTAGCTCCAGGTATCATCTTCCACCTCTGAAGATAGTATTTATTTTTCCTTCAGTTTCTTTTAAGATTTTTCTTTTTTTCTTTTTTTTTTTTTTTAGTTTTTATTTTCACCAGTTTTATTGTGATGAACCATGTATGGTTTTCTTTGGATTCAGCTTCCTGATTAATTATGTAACTTTCATCATATTTGGAAAATTTTTGGCTACCAATTTTTGGCAACTAATCTCTTCAACTGTTATTACTGCTTCATTTCTTTCCTCTCCTCTTCTGGAATTCCAATTAAACATATATTCACCATGTTGCATAAGACTCACAGTCTTTTATATTTGCCATTTTTGGTGAGTTAGTTAACAATTCTTATATTTTCAGCATTTGCAAAGAGAACTATTAGTGGTCTCATACAGTGTGTGTTACTTTTTAATGAAACTTATGTAAAATATGCAGCCAGTGTTTGTTAGACAATAGTCTCAGTAAACATTAAATGTGGCATCCTATTGCTCAATAATGCTGATGAGCTTACACTTATTGAGCTTTAGGAGAAAAACAGGAGTTTAATTCTTTGACATATATTGTTTCAATTTTCTATACAGTAATCCTGTAAACTAACATTACTGTATTTATTCTAGACATGAGGACACTTAAGTACAGAGAGATAAAAGAACTTTAGCTGGGTGGTTCTAGTTCAGGGTCTCTCATGAGATTTCAGTTACATTGTCACTCCAGCCCATCACCTAAAAGCTAAATTTGAATTATTCCCAAACTTAATCAGTCAGGTCACCTATAATACTGAAGGCAATTGATTACTTCTGACCTACAAAAGTATCACTTTCATATGGTTCAACCTAATGATTTATGTTTCCCAGACTCCATGACTGAGATGGTGCAGAAGAACACAACAGAGAGGATTTAAGCCCACTAAAGCAAAAGCTATTTTTTTATTGCTACCCACCTCCTTGATGTGGTAATAGCTATGGGAGCAAGGCCAGAACTCAAGAAAGCAACATCTGGATGGAGCAGGAGGGATCAATTTTTCTGTGGTCTTATGATAAATTAGAAAATGAAACCTCAAGAGTCTGAGACCAAAAAAAGATTCTTCCTCAGTCCTTTTGCCCTCTGCTCTCTCTCCTCATCTTCTCTCTCCAGAGTCCTACCCCAGTCCTCCTCTTCAGAGTCTGCTTCCAGTCCTCTAGGGACTCGGAAGAATCATGCTGCATTGTCTGTAATTCCCCAAAAATTCTTTTTGGTTTTCATAATATCTTCATTTTATAACCAGCATTGTGATTGTTTCAGGATTCAGAAAAGAGTGATTATAAAACCATTAATTTGAGGGACCTACCCCTTATGAGGACAGTCCATCCTCAAAGGAGGAAATTCCCAGAGTTGAAGCCATCATGGAACTGGGAATAACCTAAATGTCCACCAGTAGGGGAGGAGTTAACTTAAAGTCACACAGTGTAGTGTTAGGCAGCATTTCAAAGAAGGGAGGTAGAGCATGATTATATGAAAAGAATTTCAAAAAATCCTGTGCCGTAAAAAAATAAGTATATTTTAGGTCATTCTGTAAGTGGGAAAGAGAAAGTACAGAAATTATCTGGAAGAAGAAACAGTAAAATAATGACAATGTTCATTTCTGGGAAAGGTTGGGAAAGAGAGTTAAGGGGGACTTTGGCAGTCACTATAAAGCCTGGTGTTTTTATGACAATGAGAACATATTCATGTTTGCCTGTGCAATTAAACACAAAGAGGTTATAAATCATAAAACATTTTTCTTGAAACAGGTCTGTGCTTAAAGTTAGGAACTATTTTAGTTTGGTTTCCTCAGAAGCAGACTCTGAGACAAGAATTCAAGTGCAGTTGTTTTATTTATCAGGTGACACGCAAGGAATGAGTGAAGTGAGAAAGGGAAAGCAATAAAGTGTATTATCAAGTAGGGTACAACATTGGCAACTGGGTGTACCCTGCTGGGGATCATGGACTGAGAGTTATCTCACCTGAGGGGGAAGAGGCTAGGGTATTTACAACACACATTATCATTCATTGCTGAAGACTGTTCTTGAGGAATATTCACTCTCTGACATGTATGACCTGCCATATTGTTGGGCTAACTAGACCTTGATAGCCAGATAAAACCTTCAGTTGGACATTCAACTAGCATAACTTGAGTGGTAGAAATGAGGAGATCTGGACAAAACAACACCAAAATCTACAAAGCTGTATCAGTACCCCTCTGTAACTCAGTATTAGATAGGCACCCTCTAAGACTCTGGATTATCTGAGCTGGCCATCACCTTTCCAAGGAAAGACACCTATGAATGGGGTTCCCAACACTCCCCACAACTAAAGCTCCATGTGGGTGTCATCTCTCCACCTAGCAAATCCCAGGCAACCTCCTGATGTCTTAGCTTCTCTTACAGGAAAGGAGAAGAGAGCAGACAAAACACCCTTTCTTCTTCAGGTATTGACTGTGACAACAAAACCAATAAATACTGAGTGTCACTTTCTACAGGAGTCAGCCCTTGTAGTGACCACATAAGATGGTGATTTTAAAACAACCTTCTAGGGCCTCCCCGGAGGCACAAAGGGTTAGGTCTCAGTGCTAAGAAGCTGTCGGCAGCCACTGCAGCACAAGTTCGATCCCTGGCCAGGGAGCTGACCCACATGGTGCAGCAGACCCCTCCTGTCTCACCCGCTGCTCCCCTCAGCATTGTATTTCAGTTGATCCACCTGTTCTGCTCCCCACTGTCTCTGTGAATCCTCTCACCACCACCACCTCCTCCACACACACCTCTGGCCTACACCCCAGTTCTTGTATGCATAAATAAATAAATCTGTAAAAAAAAAAAAAAAAAAAACCTTCTAGTTGTAACCTGGACAGGTCACTGTACCTCACCAATAAAACTTGTGAAATGGGATTTTGACCTGATGGGCTCCTGTGATAAGCATATAAGCACTTATAAATCATGCATGAAGCACTAAACACAATTCTTGGACCTATCACTATTCAACAAAAATCAACTGATCCAGATTTCAAACTAAAACATTTACTCCACACCTACTGTTTTCCAAATGGCTTGCTCTTGGAACCGTGGGAAAGAAACCAAGAGAAAACTTCACCTCTCCCCAAGCAGCAGTAACATGTGCTCCTGAGTCATACGGTGGTTGCAAGTTCTCAGACAGGAAATCAAGTCCCCTGGGGCTTGGAGAGGCTGCAGTCAGGAATGCAGAGGTGGAGCCCAAAGGAGAAACTGCTAGGGATTGTGACCCTGTAACCTTAGGCAGCAAGAAACGGAGCCCCCATCCCATCCCCTGCATGCCCAGCCCAACTAATCTGGGTGCTGCAAACCTGCTTCCATTGACCTGCTTCTTCTGGCACTGATTTAAATTTCAAACAGTTCCTGGTTTTATTCTCTCCTCACCATCCCTGAAAGCTAACCATTATGGATTTTACAGGCCTCAGAGCCCTGGGCTCACACTCGATTTGCACAATCTTTGCATAAGGAAAAAGGCAGTCGATGCAAACTGAATTAATTGTAATTGACCATAATATGCTTACAGAAATGCCAAGGAGTTTTCATTAGTAGATAAGCCCCAAAGTATCTGCCGATGATTTACATCTGCACGAACACACTGCCTGGCCACAGTTAATCACAGGACCTGCCACAGAAGGTGCTTCATCAAGCCCTGGCGGAGGCCTTCTTTGGGCCAGTGACACCTCCAGGGACCGACACATCTTAACTCACTTCCTTTGAAGGATTTTGAAGTCACTTCCTGAGCTGCCCTGTCAGACTCAGCTGGGCTCAGTTTGCTTCCCAAGCCTCTGTGTCCTCCTGGCCCTCCCGAGGATTTGCCTGTTCCTCCCACCCCACCCAGAAGCCTTGGTCCTTCTCCATCAGTCATCATGGCTAAGTCTGGTATTGAACTTGTGTCCTGCTTCACACAACAGACCCTCACTCATTTGTACCTTTTTCAATAAATATTCCCTAAGTTTCCTCCTATGGGACAGCCTGCATGCTAGGATCAGAGACAGAACACAGACATTGACCTACTGCATGGAACTTAATTGATAGGCTGAAAGACTGCATCGGTAAGCTCATGAGTGTCAACAGGTGAGAATGAGATAAGGGTAAAGAGCAAGGTGATAGGGAGAAAATTGGAGCTTCTTATTAGACAGTGTGAACTGAGCATGAGTAGTTACCCTCCAGACCAGGTGTTGAGGCAAAAGTATTCTAGGCAAAAGAGTTTGTGCAAAGGCCCTGAGGCATGAAAGCAGCTGGTAACTTTTTAGAGGGTCATTGAGACTGGGACATCTCAGCGAGATGTACAATGGAAGAAGGCCACATGACTGCCAGGCCTCAAGTTTAGGTACTTGCAATCTGATCTATCAGTCAGGTGCTGGGTCTCCCCATCAGAAGGGCTGAGGAGCTCTGTCCTACAGCCAACCACACCAGGTCACGTGTCCATGTATCCAGCTGGTAGGGAGTATCCCACTTCTGAGATGTGAGGTCAGAAAGGACAGACAACCTGTGCTGGAAATGTGGAATGGCAGGGATGAAACTGAGATGGACCCTCTTTTTCCCCTAAGGCGAGGTCGACTTACCTGCTGTAACTAAAGGGGTTAGGTTAGAGAGAGGGCAGAGAAAGGCAGATAGACCCTGAAAGATGAAACACAAGGACCTTCAGAAAAACAATCAATTAGTCATGACTCCTTTTCTCTGAAAATGTGCAAACTGCCTGTGAGGATAGATGCAGTAAGCAGCAGGCTAAAGCACCTTTGAGAGCCATGCAGCACTTGGTTAAACACCGCGGCATGCCCCTTGGCTGCCAGCCTCCCTGCACACTGTTATTTGCTTATTGCAGGGCCCCCTGGTTGTTCTCTAAAATCAAAGCTTTACTAATAACCATACTTAGCCTTGAACAAGTGCTTGGTATTTCCCGAGGACTTCACAAGCAGTAATTAGTTAATAACTCAATATAGTTGAAGAAAAGGCACAAATTGCAAGTCTGCAAGAATCAGGTGCTTTTTCTGTTCATGGTATGGGAAAAGGGTCCTTACACAAGGCATCAGAGTCTGTGAGTCTGGCATTATTTACAATCATTGTATGTGTGACTGTGTGTGTATGTGTATGTATATGTGTGTGCTCACGTTTGTGCGTGTGTGTGAAAATACCTCCATTGGATCCTTACAGGAAAAACTAAGCCAACAAAAGGAAGAATTTATAGCACTGAAAAAGGAGCTTAAGGTATAGACTCAGAAAATTTGGATGTGATGCAATTCAGGGTCTGCAAGAACATTCTCTGGCTCCCTGGTCCCTATCTCAACCGCCCATCCTATCCTGTCACAGGCTGTTCACTGAGTCAGACACAGAATGTCGAATGTGATCAACATGGTGATGAGAAAGGCACTGGAAGTGGCTGCACAGCTGACCCTAGTCCTCAAAAAGTCAAGCTTTAAGGAAACAGGTGTTACTACCCCTGAAGAGTATGTGGCTCCTGGAGATTTTATGTTGGTGTCCAACATAGCAATTGGGCTGCAGGGAAGAACTGAAGGTGAAGACACACCACCCAACACTAAACTATCTATGGTAACCCAGTAAGTGCCATGCTACAAGTGGTGTAAAGAGATCCTATGTTCACATGAATTGGAAGAATCAGTGGAAAAGACGATGGTGATGGAGGATTGCAGAAATAACTGAAACAGTTCAAGATATTACAGTGGAATGCAAGGATGGTATAAAACTCCAAGTTTGCTCAGCATTTGTGAGAAGGAAGATGAAAGAAAAACTGCAAATATGGTAGCATATGACCAGGGTGGATGGTTAGAAACTAATAAGGCTACTTTATTCATTCATTTATTCATTCATTCATTCATTCATTCATTCATTAGAAGCAAGGAAAAAGACATTTGTAAATCTCAACTTATTGGCAAAGATGCTATTTTGAAACCCAGAATTTATGACCATTTCATCATTCAGAATAGATGTTACATCACCTCAACTATGGTTGTCAGCTAAGATGGGCAATGGTAGCCTTTATCAGTTGAACATACATGCAAAGGTTTTGGTTCAGATCCTTTGAAGAAACCAATGACCATTTAAATCACTGTTATCTCCCAACATGTTCAGTTCACCCATGTAGGCTTTCTGGGTGATGAAGAAAATCACTGAGACTGTGGCAGAAGAAGAAAATGTTCCTATGCATCTCATAATCTTCTTGAAGTACAATGTCACCCCAACAGTAGACTATAACTATACAAGACCCTTCACAGATAACAGAGCATAGAGCCTATCCTACCTGGTGCTTCTGATTTCTAAAGAATTAACCCACCAATGTGACCACTGACAATGAAGGGAGAGAGGGAGGGAGGGAGGGAGGGAGGGAGGGAGGAAGGAAGGAAGGAAGGAAGGAAGGAAGGAAGGAAGGAAGGAAGGAAAATCCCAGATGGACTCATAAATGCCAAGCCCCACTAAGAGATAATACCTAACTTAACTGCAGTTTCAGTCTCTTCCAAAAGTAGAACTGAAACCAATCAATCTAGATAGCACTAATAAGGCCTCCCTGCCTGCCCATAAGTGAAGGTGGCCTTGCCTAAAACTATCTCTTTTTATTTTGCTAATGACCTTGTCCCACCCCCTTTCTGACCATAAAAGTCTTCCATTTTGTACAAATCCTTAAAGTGTCCTTCTATTAGCTCGATGCTATGCTGCCCAGTTCAGGAATCATCTAAATAATCCAACTAGATCTCTAAATTTACTCTGTTGTATTTTCTATTACTCTAGTAAAGGGGCTTATATGTTTACAATTTTCAGATGTTCCACTACAAAAAAAAAATTGATGCATGCTCTTCTGAGGACCTTCTGGGTGATGTCTGTTGGCTATTCTGCCTCTATGCAGGGATGTTTCAGTTTCACTAAAGTTTCACTTGCTATTAAGGCAATCTTATCTCTTTAATGCAGTCTGCTGCTGTCTTTCTGTCAATCACTCTTTTCAAACAGATTCTTCGCATATCTTTAACTTCATTTACACATTCAGAAAGTTGACCACAAGGTAAGTGAGAGAGCCAGATGTCAAGCTGAGATCTACAGTCTAGTTGTGTTCTCCTGGGCATAACCTGGAATCTTTATTGGCCTACAGCCAAATATACTGGTCAGATCCTGTAATGGGGCAGATGGGGAAGCCTGAGACCCAGCCTTTCACAGGGTTCTGAAAGTTGAGAAGAGACAGACCATCTCTGGGAGGCCCCGTGCAAACCACTCACACCAGGAAAGATGGTAAGAGGTGGAGCCCCTGGGAAAGATTCACACTTAAAACAATCCTGGCAGTTAGTTGGGTAGAGGGTGGATAATAGTGACCAACAACTCACAGAGGGCAGATCAGTTAAGAATACAAAATTCTACGTTCAAAATGAAACACAAACTTGAGTATTTATTTAGAACAAGAAAATAAGTCAAACAATAAGCTACATTTTTAAAAACAAAAAGGTGATAGAATAACATCATAAAATCCTAGAAAATAGCAATATTTTTATTAATGACCCACACAGATACAACTCTGTAGTCATTTTTCCTAATATTTATGGGTGGCACATGCTCAGATTTCTGCTACATTTGACAAAAGGTTTATAATATCATTTTCAATCAAAAGAGGAAAAAAAGGAAATTCAGACTGAATTATTTTTATCCCAGCATATTGGAGTGAAATTTGTTTTTTTTTAATATATATTTTTATTGTTATTTATGTCTTTTACATTTTGTATTCCCCTTGGGTAGCCCACCACCAATTCACCCGTGATCCATCTCCTTGTGTTCTTTTCTATTCCATTTTGTGCCCTTTTCCTTCCCTCCCTCTGCCTCC